>VNJO01006747.1:0-26113 GCA_008042535.1 Drosophila tani | reverse complement strand
CCCTGGAGGACGCTCTACGGTAGACAACAAACATTGGCAAACAATATTCCGTCACAGAACGTTGAAATGTGTGCGATGGGTGGCTAGTGGGCAAGTGGGCAAGTGGAAAAGTGAAAAGAAAACTCCAATGCGAGAAATACTAGCGAGCGAAAAACAAAAACAAGGCCAAAAAGCGGCGACGCCTACGATAAATGATTTGAGGTGGTGGTGGCGGCGGGGATTCTGATTTTTATACGCTTCTAAAAGGTTGTTAAGGTAAGGAAGAAGCTTGGTAACAAGGAAAGAAATATTACCATAAAGGGAGCAATATTGAATGGATTAATTCTATAATCTTTATTGGTTCCTTGGACGTTTCTCTTTGGTAGTAAGCTTAGTTTCAAAATCAAAGGCCTATATCTTTCGGTTACGAAAGTGAACCGCTTGTGTTGACGCTAGAATTCCCAACCAATTCCGGTTCGGATATCGAAAACTGATATATTAAATTAGATTATTTTTTAAGATACGTATAAGTGTTAACTAAGTAGTTATGAGCTTTATAAAAGTTTAAATTCTATTCGTTCTATCAAAAAATAAATATATTCCTTGGAATTTCGTTAAAACTTTCTTACTTCTATTTTTATACGCTGCCAAAGGGTTGTTAAGCTAAGCAAGAAGCTTGGTAACAAGGAAAGAAATATGACCATAAAATAAGCATTATAAAATGGATTAATTCTATAATCTTTATCGGTTCCTAAGACGTTTCTCATTGGTAGTAAGCTTAGTTTCAAAATCTAAGGCCTATATCTTTCGGTTACGAAAGTGAACCGCATGTGTTGACGCTAGAATTCCCAACCAATTCCGGATATCGGTAACTGATATAATAATTATATTTTTAAAGATAGGAAAGTGTTAAAAAAGTGATTTTGAGCTTTATATAAATTTAATTTCTCTGCGGTCTATTAAAAAATAACTAAAAATAATTATAACCCTATGAATATCGTTAAAACTTTTTTACTTATTATAAACATAATAAAACTATCTCTTAAAATTTCCATTATTTTGTTTTTTTTCTCATTGGTAGTAAGCTTAGTTTCAAAATCAAAGGCCTATATATTTCGCTTGTTACGTGAACAGCTTGTGAGGACGCTAGAATTCCCAACCAATTCCGGATATCGGTAACTGATATAATAATTATATTTTTAAAGATACAAAAGTGTTAAAAAAAAGTGTTTTTGAGCTTTATATAAATTTAATTTCTACGCATTCTATAAAAAAATATCTAAAAATAATTATAGCCCTATGAATTCCGTTAAAACTTTCTTACTTATTATAAACATAATAAAACTATCTCTTAAAATGTTCATAATTTTGTATTTTTAATAGAATATCTCTTAAAAAATCACTTTTCCTATCTCAGCTGGGATTAGTTTTTTGAATTTCTTCCACATCTATTATGCCACACCTCGGAAGGGTATTAAAAACTTCGTCTGGCCGAATTAGACCTGCATTTTCGTACATATTTTGTATATTATAAAATACAATTTGCGATGAAACAAAGATGGAATGGGGAGAAAGAAGGCGAGTGGGGGGCGGGGGTCGGGGTCTGCCGGCTACTGACCGCCAGATGACAGGCGAAAATGCAGAAAAGAGCGTAAGCAGCGTAACGGCGAATGAGAGTGAGAGCGGCGGCTAGAGAACGAACGAAAAAGAGAGAAGTGCGTACGTACGATAAACGAAAACAGAGAAGAGGAATGGAAGAGGAAATAAGAAAATGCGCAAGGAAAATTACACAAAAATAAACAACAACAAAAAACGGCGAAAGACATCATAAAACACAAATGCCTTGGCAACTCTGCAAGTTTTCTTAGATTTTTTCGCACGAGCAAAACGAGGCGACTCCCGGGGTTAAGGGTGCATTAGGTCACCGATGCAATGTGAAGCCTGTGATGTAAGCTGCACGCCACTCCTCTCCTCTCCTCTCCACACCTCTGATAACAAGCCAGAGGTTATCAGAAGCAGCCGCAACAACAACAACAATAATAATAATAACGGAAGGCCTCCTCGTGGTGAGCTTGTAACCCAATACATAGGCAAGCAAAGCGAAGACGCACACACACACACCAATACACGTGGAGCCGCCTGCAAGCGGCGCTTATAACCACAAAATGGCCACGAGATGCGAAATGTTTTGCAAAATAAATCAGCGAGAATGGCAAAAATGCGGTTAAAGCCGTTTTAAATATTCGCATACAAGTACTACGGGATGGAGCTGTGGTGGGGGGGCGGTGCGATGCGGTGTGGGTAGTGCTGCGCCGCCTGGCCGAGTCCAGAGATCTCCGCCAGATCTCCCATCATCCTTCCTTACCTGCTCTCTGCTCTGTGGCCTGGCAGGCGGTTCCAGAGGTGGGCGGGGCGCGGGCGGAAAACTTTATGCTTAAACACTAGTTCGCGATCCGTTGTTGGCGGTCGTCGTCCCCCGTGCGCTCCTCTCTCTTTCGCCACACTCTTTTGCTCTTTCTTCGGCTGCTGCTGCTGCTTCTACTGCTGCTGCTCTGCTTTTCCACGGCTGCTTGGAGATGCAGGCTAGCTCTTTCACCACGATTTGTCACACTCTCGTTTGGCCCCTTTGACGACTGCTATTTGGGGCGTGGGATTGGCCGCTTTTAGGCTCTTTCCTTTTCCTTTTTTTGCAATTTTTTCGTGAATTAAAGCCGAAAGATGACTTATTGACGAGCAGTATGACCGGAACTTGGAAGCAAAAATATGTGGGTTGCGGCAAAATGGAAAAAAATACGGAAGTGTGGATGAACACTAGAAATATACCAAACAATATATCGGTTGAATTTACTTCTTCTATGATTTGGTTTAATTAATTAATTTTGCTGGTATAAGTTTCAAAAAGCAATGTATTAAATTGTTATAAACACAAAAGTAATTTCGAAGTATAGAATTAAGTTGTGTCATTAACAAATGCAGACATTCAAAAATGCTTACCAAGTGCCTTCTCTAACCTGTCAGTGTTGGACAATTCCATTAAATAACCGTTTTATAGTACTGGATTAATGCGGTCACCGTGAGCCCGCCAAAAGTGATTTGTTTCCGCGGAATTCGGAAAACTCCCTGGAAAATCGAATTAAACGCGTAAAAATCTTAAAGAAAATCCGATTCAATGAGTCCAACTAATGCGTCTCAGCCAGACCTCAGCGTTGACGATGAAGACGAGATACTGGCCCTGGAGAAACTGCTGGGCGAAGCGGAAACTGACAATGCAAACGCAGCGAAAACGGAGCAACCGGAGAAACCCACTTTGGCCAACGCAGTGCCGAAGCTACGGGAAGACAGCAGTTTCGCGGATGCCTTTAGCTTTGAGAAGACCGTGAAGCCGACGAAGAAGGCCCCGAAGGAAGTGGACAGCAAGGAGCCGGAGCTGGACTCATCCGACGACGAGGAAGTCAAGAATTTCCTGGAACGCAAGTACAACGAGTATGGAAGTGACATCAATCAGAGCCTGAAGCAGCAGCGGGAGAATGCCCACGAGTCGCGAGTGGCCCGGGAGGTGGATCAGGCCTTGAAGGCGGGCAGCAGCACCCAGATGGTCGCGTCAACGCCGCAGCCGCCGCTCAAGAATCCCCACAATCCCATCAAGCGCCAGTCTACGGTGAGCAGCTCGTTCCAACGACCACCGACAGCTGCTGCTGCCGTTTCTTCATCCTCCCAGCCAAGTGCTCCCGCCTCCGCTGTTTACACCGATCCGGTCTTTGGCCTGCGCATGATCAATCCCCTGATCTCGAGCTCACTGCTCCAGGAGCGTATGGGTGGCCGGAAATCGGTGCCCTTCTCTGGCGTTGCCTTTCACATCGAGCGCGGTGACTTGGCCAAGGATTGGGTCATCGCGGGAGCCCTCGTTTCCAAGAGTCCCGTGAAGAACACCAAGAAGGGCGACGCCTTCTCCACGTGGAAGCTCTCGGATTTGCGTGGCGAAATCAAGACCATATCGATCTTTCTCTTCCGGGAGGCGCACAAGTCGCTGTGGAAAACGGCAGAGGGCATGTGCCTGGCGGTCTTGAATCCTACGGTTTTTGAGCGGAAAGCTGGTAGCTCCGATGTGGCTTGCCTCTCCATAGACACCTCGCAGAAGGTGATGATCCTGGGACAGAGCAAGGATCTGGGCACATGTCGGGCCACGAAAAAGAACGGAGACAAGTGCACCTCGGTGGTGAACATCACCGACTGCGACTATTGTGTGTTCCATGTGAAGCAGGAGTACGGCAAGATGTCGCGCCGCTCCGAGCTGCAGTCCGCCACCGCGGGTCGTGGCCTCAACGAGCTGAGGAACAAGGTGTTGGGTGAGTGATTAGGAGATTCCCTTCATATCCTTAAGATTTATCATATTTCTCCTTCACAAAAGGCAAGAGCGAAGTCTTCTATGGCGGGCAGGCCTTCACCGCTGTTCCGGCCAAGAAGAGCGCCAAGCTGATCAGCAAGGAACGCGATCGCCTGAGCAAGCTGGCTGGCTACGATGTCTCACCCTTTGCCCATGCTGTGGATCATGCCTCCAAGCCCAGGACCGCAGAGCCGCCAGTAGTCCCTTATGCTGAGCGAACTGGTCCCGTTTCCCGCTTGGCAGGCGGTGTGGAGGCTTCGAGTAAGCAAAGGTACCAAGATCTAGAGCGGGTGCGTCTGCTGAAAGCGGAAAATGAGCGGTTTGAAAGGGAAAAGGCGGCCAAGGGGCAGGTTCTAGGGGGAGGAGCTGATAAAAGTGGATCCCCCAGCCGGACAACGCCCAGCAGAGCCACACCCAGCACTCCCACCACCCCCATCACACCCGTGCCGGATAAGTTCAAGAATCGCGGCTTCTCCTTCGACGCCAGCCTGACGCCCAAGCTCGCGGGCAGCGAGAACTTCTCCTTTGAGATCAATGTGGGAGCCAGGCAGGCGGCCAGTGCCAAAATGAAGGCAGCAGCGCTGCTGAAAAAGAAGCCCCTGGAGAAGGTGAATCCCAACTCCACCAGGGGCACGGAGACGGGCAAGAGACGGGCCATCGATGAGCTGAACGACAAGTTCTCCAGCAGCGCCAAGCGCCAGAAGATCGAGGAGGAGGATCGCGAAATGATGCGCAAGTCCCGCATCGAAAAGATCATGGCGGCCACCTCGACGCACACGAATCTCGTGGAGATGCGAGAGCGCGAGGCGCAGGAGGAGTACTTCAACAAGCTGGAGCGCAAGGAGGCTATGGAGGAGAAGATGCTGAGCACCTACAAGATGCCCTGCAAGGCCGTCATCTGCCAGGTCTGCAAATACACCGCCTTCTCCGCCTCCGATCGCTGCAAGGAGGAGAAGCATCCCCTGAAGGTGGTCGATGCCGAGAAGCGCTTCTTCCAGTGCAAGGACTGCGGCAATCGCACTGCCACCGTATTCAAGCTGCCCAAGCAGAGCTGCAAGAGCTGCAAGGGTTCCAAGTGGGAGAGGACAGCCATGATACGGGAGAAGAAGGTGCTCACCGGCCGGGAGTCCCTGTCCGTGCGCGGCGACGAGGAGTGCTTCATTGGGAGCGTGGCCAGCAGTGCCAATCTCAATCTCCTGGTTCCCGACGAAGAATAAACAGAGGCAAGACTTTTATCGTTTGTTTTTCTTTTACTTTATGTGTATTTTAGGTATTTTTTATTTTAAATTTTATTAGCAAATATTTACAGTCTGTTTTTGATGGCTATTTGGCATAAATAATTAAGTACCAGGCTTTCTTTACCTAAATATATGTTTCAGTGCCTGTGAGAGATTGTGGGTGCGGGCTATGAATATATAGAGAAGATGTACCAGGTGTACTGCAAATCTTATGACTTAATGATTGTGAGTGTCTTTTTAAATAAATTTGAAATGCTTGGACTTAAGACTGAATGCTAAGATGAAGGAATGATCTCTGGGAATGCTTAAGGATGCTTTAAAAATTATAAATCACACTTAGCTGGTCATGATTTGTTAGGATTCTTAAGGTATTCGTACATCATTTTATCAAATATAATTTAAATAAACCTTTTGGTAAGCAGGCACTATCTTTATGAAGCTCAATGAATATTTATCTAAAATATACAAAATGCTGGGTATATTTAGTAGAATTTTTACAAAACTGGTTGATTTTTACCACTAATTTAGGCAAGTTAAGGTTTTTATGTTTAATATATATTTTTAGTGTTAAATTATAGCTAAGAACGGAATTTACAAGTGCTGAGAACCAATAGAGCTTGGGTTTCTTTGGTTTATTCTTTCGTAATATTCGAATTCGAATTCGTGTCGTTTACAATCCACTTTTTTTGGCATCGGAATAAAGCTACGAGACTAAGGGCCGGTTTCTATCCTCACTGTCATAGAAAAGAAAATCACAGGATTAACTTATCGTAAACCAAATCGGTTTTCTGTCCTCCTAAAATTTAACTAAAGCTACGCACTCATATAGACGAAAAGTTTATCTAAGCAGCAAGTCAAAACGAGAGGACAATAGTCACCCTCTTGCTCTCTCGCACTGCTTAGGAACACTTTTCGTCGGTTTGAGTACTAGGCTTAAACGTGAAAGAACAAAATAGTGCTGTTAACTACTCTGCTAACTATCGATTATTGCTGTAAAGCACCAAATTGTGCTGTAAGGCGCAAATACACGGTTTCTTTGGTATCGCAACCACTAAAAAGTGCTGTTAATATTTGTTTCTTCAATTAACTATCGGAAATCAGATTTTGCGGGCCGAAAAAGATTTAACAGGTAGTCTGAGTCCTGTCTAAAATTAACTATCACATTGACCTGATAAAGAAACAAATTTCCTAAACCGGAACTTTATCTGAACGTTAAATTTTGACAGTGAGGTTAGAAACCGGCCCCAAATTTGATAAATTAAAACTAATTAACAAACATTTTGAACTGAAAAACAGGCGCAGATTAAAGGGAACTCAGAGGATGTGGAAACTATACAAGGTCAGGGTTTGGTTAGCAAAACAAGGATCTAGACAGCATCTGCTAGTGGCTGCTCAGGACTACCTGCCTCCGCTGTCTCCTTGAGGTTCAGCAAGCTGGAAAACCGAAAGGAGATGGTCTTGGACAGATGCTTCTCGAACTCCCTGCTGTCCAGATTGTCGGGAATAAGGCTCCGGTTGGTCATGTCCAGATAAGAGCGGCCCCTCTTCACGGGCACCGAATAGTGGGGCAAGGCAGTGGCTGCCACCGGGGACTCATTGGTCATGTTGCTGTAGCTGGGCGAGCAGCAACTGGACTTGCGTATGTTCAGGGGGAATCTCATATCGTTTTCGTAGCGCAGCACCTGCTCCCTGGCAGTGGCATCGATCAGTGGACGAGGCAGATCGTAGCCAGGAGGAACACTAGAAGTCACTGGCATCTCCGACTCCGATTGGTCGTAGCTGGTGCCTTGGTCATGGATATCATAGGCTATCTTGGGCGGACACCAAAGGTGCTCCAGAGAGTCTGGTTCCCCCAAGTCCGAGGCACTCATCAGGGCGGACTCATCACCACAATATAGAGGATTCGAGACGGCGTTCGTCTCCAGATCTATGTACTTGGCATTGTTGCCCAGCAGCTTTTCGAACTCTGAGGCCAGGAACTTGAACGAGGGCCGGGCATTTGGCTCATCCGCCCAGCAGCTTCGTGCAATGGAGTACACCGCCTCCGAGCAGTTCTCTGGCCGCTCCATTCGATAGCCCGTCTTTAGGAGAGACCACAGGTTCTGTGGGGGTATCCCAGGATAGGGCGAGGCTCCCAGGGTGATCACCTCCCAGCAGAGGACACCAAAGGACCAGACATCCGACTTGCTGGTGTAGACATGATCGGCCAGGGACTCCGGGGCCATCCACTGGAATCGGAGGAGGTTTCTCTTGAAGGTGTTGTTAGGGTTTGAGGAATATAACTTACCTTGACAGGCACACGATCCCTGGAACGCTTCAGGTAGGCATCATCCTCGTAGACATCGCGGGTCAGGCCAAAGTCAGAGATCTTGCAAATCTTACCATCCGCCAAGAGAACATTCCGGGCGGCCAGGTCGCGATGAACCAGCTGTAAGGGATAATAAAGGGATTAATCTATAAATCCCTGATATATCCCCCTGAAACCCACCTTAAGCTCGGTGAGGTAGGCCATTCCCTTGCAGATCTGCCAGGCAAAGGTGAGCACCATCTTCACATTCACAGGCTCCACGCCATCCGCAAAGTCCACGCCAGCGCACTCAATCTTCCTGCTGAGCCGGAGGTAACTCCTCAGGGATCCATAGCGTGCATACTCAATGATCAGCAGCGGTGCCTCCGAGGACTGGTTGCAGGCACCCAAAAGCTTAATCACATTCGGGTGGGAGACCTCCTGCAGGAGCTGGAACTCCGAGAGCAGGGCCATGTACTCCACCGAGTTGGCGCCCTTCTTAAGCATCTTCACGGCCACCGTGGTGACCCCAGGCAAGCCAGCAATCTCCGTGGCATAGCCCTTGAGAACCTGACCAAACTCTCCCTCTCCAAGGACCGTGTCCAACTGGAGTTTTTCCCTGGGAAACTCCCACTTGGCATTGCCGCTCTCGAACTTGAAGCCACCCTGGAGCGGCATCAGGGGCAGATCCCCATCGCCGGGCTCGGGCAGGGAGAGCTTGCCATTGGGCAGCATCGATTGCTTGCCCAGCCGCCGCTTCAGCATCTTCCTCTGGGCAATCAGCAAGGCGAGGAGCAGCAGGATGAAGACCATGGGGCAGCTGATCACGAAGAACATGCAGGAGCGATCGCACTCAAAGCCGGCCACGTTCAGCACGCCCAGGAGCAGGGGATCCTGCAGGGATTGGGAGGGGTCACTTCTCAAGCCTATAGCACCTCCTCTCCTCTCCAGCACGGGTTCCGCTGGCTCCGTTTCGTTCTTCCGCTTGCGCGGCTTCTTGGCCTTGGGTTCCGCGTCCAACGGAGCGCAGGAGCACTTGCCGTTGTCCTCGCAGAAGCACGTACCCGACCCGCTGTAGATGCCCAGCTTGTTGTCGTTGCTGATCTGGGCGCCCATTAGGTTATCCTGCGAGGTGCAGTCCTGGGGACAGGCCATGGGGTGTAGCTCCTCCAAAGGATCACAAACGTGGTCGGGACAGTGGCGGGCCTCAGGCACACAGGATCCAAACTTGGTGCTAAACATGGCGGCATGCGAGCCACGCCACTCGCACGCTCCGCCGCCGGTGGCCAGGCCGCAGAAGCGGACGCACTGCGACTGGTACTTGACCTGGGCGCAGGTCTGGGAACCCGACTTGATCTTCACCTCGCAGCTGGTGTTCTCCGGCCTCCCATGGATCAGGTGGACATTGATCACCCGCACGTGCGACAGTCGCTCCTTGTCTATCCAAGTGACGTTCAGGAAGTATATCGTCTCTGGTGCCTCCTCCAGAGCCTTGGGGTTCTTTACATACACAATCCCCGAAGTCTGGGTAATGCCAAAGGCTCCGCTGCGATCCTCCACGAGGTCGAAGCGAATGGAACGCGTTCGCATCAGCTGCTGGAAGCTCTCCGGCTGGGTAACTCGGTAAAAGGACGATGCTGTCCTGTACACAGAGACATCCTTCTCGTAGTCCACGGAGACGGGACCCCGGGCTCTGCCGCCACCGAAATCATTATCGAATCTCTGCTGCTGCTTCAGAGGCAGCGCCTGAGGCAACTCCTCGCGATCCGTCTCATGGAGATTGTCCAGGTTGATGTGGTAACAAATGCTGGCCGTGGCGGACATGGCTTCGTTCTGGTTAACGATGGTCAGGTCGCGGGCCTCCAGGGAGACGCAGTAAGGCGTTTCCCCGAGCATGCCACTGCGTAAGAAACGGAGTTCTGAAAGAGGGAAATCCACAAGGATTTAGGGTTAAAGAATCCTTAAGGAATCATTCTAAACTTACGACAACTGACAATGGTGTGCGGCCTGCCCGTGTGATCCGCCTCGTAGGCATGGCAATCCGGATGGAACAGACCATGGGAGTCATTGTGAACGGCATAGACCAGGTGAGCATTCGCCGCCAGCGTGTCCTTGTCCACATAGATGACTTTCTCACCCGCCGCCATATTCTGGAAAGGTAAGGGAAGGACATAAATTAGAGGTTGCTTCATTAGCATTTACTGACCAGCGCTAATTAAATTCCACCCGGCACCTGGCAAATTGCAGTGCTGCCCTCCAAGGATGCGCTCTTGGTGATTAGCATTTTCATTTGCGAGCAAGGTCAGGCTGGGGTTTCACACACACATCCTTGGGGACCTGACATTCCCTTACCCAAAGGGAAGTTGGCCATGGGAGACCCGTCCCCAAAACCCTTTTAATGCATCCCCGGGGCAAAGGTCATTAGCAAGGTGTCTGTGGCGGTCTTAGGCTTAGGTTTCGGAATGGTTGGTCAAGTTAAGGTAGGAAGGATGTGGTATTTGAGTAATAAGTGGGTTGAAATAACCCCTTGTAGGGAAATGTATTGTGTTAGGAAACAAAGAAAGACTCCAAAGGATGGAGGATAGATGGCTAATTATATGGGGAATTTCGTTGTTAATTAAATTTTTAATTAAAATAAGTCATTAGAAAGGGCTTTGAGTTACTCTCTTTTCTTATTTTATATAAGAAACTTTATAAAAAATGGCATTCCCTATTTAAATCATTTTAAAAAGTGTCTAAAAGTATGCCATTAAATATAGTTATGAATTTTAATTTTCAAGCTGTAACATGTTGTAGCATACTTTTAACCAGCTTTTTATTTGATTTTAAACCACATATAGCTAGAAATGTATAAAATACATAAAATATAAAAATAAATAAATAAAATAAAATATAAATAAAATAATAAAATAAAATATAAAAACTGACAAATCTCAATCTGTAACATTTCGTTGCATACTTCTGTGCGACATTTCCATTGATTTCAGTCCCCGAATATTTTCTGTGTCCCCTCGAAATGCATTAATTTCCTACATAAACCCCTCCAAATATCTTAAACTATATCTCCAATCTAATAGCTGGACAAACCCTGTTCAGATCCCAACCACACCCTCATGGCCTCATGGACATGGACATGTCGCCAGCACTTGCCACGAAATAAAATAAAATAGAGTAAACATTATTGTGGCTACATTATTTAAATGTAGCGCAATTTGTAATGGCTGGGACTTTAGTGCAGAACCAATTACTGCGGGCAAATGGAGGGTAGGAGGAGGAGGAGGAGGAGCAGCACTATCTGCAGCTGGACTGACACAGTTCGCCAGATCCTTGGGGATAGGCTTGGCTTGTTTCGGACACGACAACATAATTTACTCCAGTGGCAACTTTATGGGATCTCCCCCGCTGAAGTCACTTGGAGCTCCGAGTTGCCTCTTTTGTGTGCTCCAGCTCCAGCTCCAGTCCCTGCTCCTGCCCTGCTCTCTCTCCATTCCCTTCCTGTCTGTCATGCTCCAATCATAAAAGCCCATAAACGTTACGCGTTTTTAATGGCAACACATGAGCTGGAGCTGGAGCTGGAGCTGGAGCTGGAGTCGGAAGGAAGTCGCGGTTGTGGCCAACTTTATCTATTAGGCACTGAGGCCTCAACCCCCAAAGAAGAGCTCAACCCCAGACGCGGTAATGGCCAAATAATGGCAGGGTGACCGGGGCTGAGACTTTCCTTTGATGGGGGCTTCTAATACACTTGAAATAAATCTGGGAATTATAGTTACTATTTAAATAATATATATAAAAAGGAGGGTTAAGTAAAAGTATTTTTTCTGAGTTTAAAAACCATTTTCCGGGTGAAATATGCTTCCAAAATATCTTATTAATTTCCTGAAACAAAGAACTCATTTGAAAAAATATTTAATATTACGAAATCACCTTTCTTACCCTGAATATTATTTCATAATTTAAAGCAATAATTTCTTCGAAGTGAAAAATGCTCCCAAACTTTTGTATTAATTTACTAAAACAAAGAACTCACTAGAAAAAATATTAAAAAATTAAGAAACCACTTTTCCTGCTCTGAAAATTATGAAATAAGTTAAAGTAATAATTTCTTCAAAGTGAAAAATTCTTTCAAAATTTCTTATTAATTTCCGGAAACACAGAACTCACTAGAAAAAATATTTAAAATTAAGAAATCACCTTTCTTACCCTGAATATTATTTAATAATTTAAAGTAACAATTTCTTCGAGTGCCCCTGCCTTTGGTTGGTTGCGTGTCAAGGGGGCGTTCATCATGGACGAATTCAATAAGCCCGCACCCAGTGAACGAGCGACCAGACAGCCGGCAGACGAATGTCTGGGCAGGGTCTGCTCCGAGTGACCCTCTAGCCGCAAATCCCCATCCCCTTAAATCCCCCTGAATCCCCTTGGATATCCCTAAAAGTCCCGAAACTCACCGCTTGAAAGTAGGGCTGATCCAGGTAGAAATCGAACCGGGAGTCGCTCTCCTGCAGCCTCGGTCCGTTGTCATTCCGATCGAGTAACCTGATATGGAAGCTGCGCGAGAATTTCCTCTGTTCCCGCGCCGATAGCTTCACCGTGCAGGTGATCCCGGCCAGCAGCTGTCCCGCCTTGGCATTTAGCCCATTGAGCTCGTCATGATCCAGGGGTGTCCTGGTATACAGACGATTCTGCTTCAGGACAAAGTGCGAGCTGCCGGCAGTCAGGGTGTATTCCAGGGAGATAGGCGCACACAGATACTTGGCGGCCCGAGAGTTCAAGGCTCCTACGAGCACGGGTTCGAAGGAGTCCCGCCTGCGGTACTGACCCTGCGACTCGGCCACACTGTACTCCGCCCGGCTCCAGAAGCAGATGTGCTCCAGCTCGGAGCAATAATCCTCCAGGGACTGCGGGACTACCTCTAAAGTAAGATGCGATATGGGCAGCAGCTCGTGCTCCGGCTGATCGCGGGGAAAGGCGGTCACCACGTACTGGGCGCTCGCATTCAGGGGCTTGTAATCGGTGCGCATGTATATCTCCCCGGAGGAGCTATTGATCCGAAGGAGAGCATTCTCCTCCAGACTGTAGATGTAGTCGCTGGCCAGGCGGTTGCTGGCCATTTGCAGCACTTGGAACTGGACCAGCGGGATCTTAGAGAAGATGCTCTCGGATTCCTCGTTGATGGGCAGATTGAATTTCACCGACGTGCTGGGAAAGTAAACATCGGCGGCGGCTGCTGTGGGAAAATGGGGAAAAACAGGGAGAGATAAAGTTAGACGGTTGGAAAAATCCAGTTAATGTCCGATGGCGTCATATGAAGAGGGCTTGGGTTGGGGGTCATTGTTTGGGTTAGTGGTGGGGCATTGGTTGATGCTGCCACAAGTGGTTGCCACAATTGACCCACTCAGCGGAAGAGTGGAAGCTTCTCAATGCCATTTGCGGATTAATATTTATTTCCTGGACTCACAATTTGGCAGTGGTTTGAAGTTTATTAGGGAAGAATTTAATATTTAAAGGAAAAAGATATTACGAATAGTTTTGAGATATATATTTCATTCAGGAAATTTAATGCTTCTCAATGTAGTTAAATTAAAATATTAATACTAAATCATTAGGAAAGCCAAAGAAACCACTAGATAAATCCCTAAAAAAAAGCCTGTAAAGGTTAATAATAATTCGAAAATATAAAAAAAAAGTGAAGTATATATGAAATTAAGAAACTTTAAGTCTCTATACATATTTCACATTATATTGAATTTGCGAAATTATAATTTATAATTTATAAACCCAGTAAATAAAATATTTTAGAAATTAAATACTGTAAATATTTCCTAATATTTCCCAGACCCCAAACTTTCTCTAAACCACAGTGCCAACCCTCTCCAAATTAAAATATATTCACTCCCAAGGGTTGGTATCACTTTTGGGGTTTGTTTATCTATCATCCTCATCATCATCCTCTCCATCAGAGGAAGAGGAGGCGACACACGCTTGACAGTCGTCATCAAATCCAATCAAACGATTTAGTTTAATAAGACCGCGTTGACCTTAATAGAGACAGGGAGAAAAAAAGAGTGAGAGGTGGTCATAATACCACCCCCAACACCCCATCGAACGGGGCGTATGCGTAATTCGATAAGATACTCCCATCCTAATGACACACGATTGTGCTGTGTGGTCGTGTGTTTGCATACGAGTCAGAGTCCAAAACAAGCGATAAATAAATATAATACAGATATTAGTTATTAGCATATGGGTTATCAAAATGACGCCTGTCTCCCAGCCCTTGCCCCCTGAATCTACGTAATATTTGGAGTGTCGTCGGCGTCATCAAGTTGCGTATTGATTTTGTGATAGCGATAAGGTTATTTTTTGTTAGGCGGAAAAACTACAACCCCTAGCATAATTGGTTACAAATTTTCGGCCCTTTATGCCACACGATGTGGTACCAACGAACTCTTGTAATGTTATGGTGTCAATGGTTTGGGGGTTGGGCAAGTTATGGCCTTAATGAGTTGAATAAATATAAATTAAACGCATTGAAGCTCCACTGATTTATATCGAGGGGGTGCTAGTTGGGAAATATTGATCTAATTATGTTGGAACTGGAGGTGTATGTCACTATTCTTATCGCGGTTATTAACTGTTTAAATAGAGTTAGAAATAGTTGAGTTTTGGTATTGAGTATTTAGTTAAGTTCAAAAAATATAAGGTAAAGGCAAATGAGTTAATTTAAGTTTTGAAAAACAAAGAATTTCTACTGAGGATAAGTTAGGCACTTTTCGAAATAGCTTCTACCTTTAAAAATCTTTATTGTTATCAAATTTCTTAAGTAAGTTATTTATTTCTTCATTTTAAAGTAGTGTGGGGACCACCCTGTGGGTTCTGACCCCTGTCGGTGAATGCCGAACAGTGATTCTGGCGTTAAACTAAAAAGTAGACGGTCACTCTGATCTTTACATCCACATTGGTGACCTCGAAAAAATATAATAAAAAGCTTGTATCACATTTGTAGTCAATAAATAAACAATTGCTGCGACTAATCTCCCACAGCAGTTTCTTCATCAAAGTACTTTCCAGAACCATTATTTTTTATTTATTTTTTCAGAACAAGCTCGCTCATATCCCCATAAAACTCTCGTAATTTTCCAACAATCTCTCTTTAAAAATCTTTTTTAATTCTCTCCCACCCATAATTTAAAATAAAGTGTGATTAGTGTGCACAAGAATCGTTGCCTTGGAGCCATAGTTCCCTTTATCCCTACAAATATGTATAGCGAAGCACTTGGTACTTAATCAGGGGCCAACGTTTCACCCATAAACAGGACTGGCGCCATCATTTGGTGCGAATCAGCCAAGGATGAGAGCTGGCATAATCCTGTTAGGGACCCGTTTCCTTCTCCCATGTCACACGCATATTTTACTAGGAACGCTGACAGCATTAATATATTTTTTGTGGGCGGTTAGGTCCCTCGTGGGGCGCCAAAAAACACGCATTTAAAATGTCATTAGAAATGCGCGCGTGTTTGTGCTTGCTCGGGTCGCCTGATCTACATATTTTATCAGCATTTTTCGCATGCCTGAGCGTCAGCAATTGTAATGAACACATTTTATTATTTATAATGTGTACTATAACCCAAAGGCCATATCAAGGAAATTTCCCATTCCCACTCTGTTGCCGTAGGGTGGAGTGTGCTGTGGGCCCCTGTGTTTGGTTACCTCTCGAAAGCTTGGCCATAATTATGACAGGCATTTAGTGTGGAAGGTTGCCGGGTCGGAGGTATCCAATTAGCGGCTTTTTATTCATTTATTCCAACTGTTTACATTTCCCTCTATGCGGTGTGTGTGTGTGTATGAGAGGTGTGAGGCTTGATTTGGTGGGGAGCAATCACTTTATTTTAGTGGAGGTCCCTCACTTGGTTTTTTTAGGGAAGTTATTGCTTGGGAATGTTGAGGGCTTGAATTATGTAAGGATATGCAAATAAGTATTTATTGTAGAGCTTAAGATAAAGCACAGGGATAGGGAAGTATAAAGAAAATAACTTTCTTTAAGTTTGGTAATTATGGAATACGTAGAATTATAAAGGATGTAGAGCTCGAAAAAATATTGTAAATAATTTAAAATATCCATAAAATTCTATAAAATGTTTATCAAAGGTTCAAACAATTGTTTCCTAAATAAAAATCAATTTGTAACTCAGCTAAGAAGTCATAAAAAAGGTTAAGCCCTTCCCACTCTTCCTTATTAATCTTCTTCCACCGATTTGTATCAATCAGTTCTCGATTTGAGCTCAACTTGACCTCTACCATCCCCCAGGGTCTGTCTGTCTCAAAAAACCCATAAAAAACGAGCAGGTGAGTGCTTAAACACCTCACTCCACCCTTAAATACTCTGATCAACAGTCAACAACCATAAAAAGGACGAACAGCGCAAACTGGGAAGGACTAAGACTATTAGGTTATCTATTAGGCAGACAATTAAAAAGCCAGCGAATGGCGCATTAAAAACTCAAAGCCACGAAGTTGCTAAAACATGGCCTTAAAATTGAGGGAGGAACAGGATAAAACCGGGATAGACCTTCCTCCCAGGGGTGACTGGACTCTGAGGGAGTTGGTGCACTTGTAAAAAAATATATGGATTAAGAAAATGTAATTTTCATTCTATTTTAAAGTTCAAGAAATTATTTATTCTAGATTTTTATGTTGATATATTTTTCTCGGATAAGTAGGCTTTTTAAATTCCTTGGCTTAAAGTGCTTTTTAATTGGTTTTAAATTAGGAAAACGTTCTAGAATTAAGTAAAGAAAGAAAAAAAATAATATTCAGCTTTAAAATTAATTTAATTTTAAAGTCCAAGAATTATTATTTTCAAGATTTTTATCTTAATGTATTTTCTGGGATAAGTAAGCTTTAAATTCTTTGACCCAAAGTGCTCTTTAATTTGTTTTAAATTAAGAAAACTTTTTAGAATGAGTTAAAGAAGAGAAATATAATATTAAAGTTAAGGCAGATAATGGAAATAATTTAAATAATTTTTTGTGAAGACAAAGATCTCTTCAAATTGTAAATTATTGGCTGAGCCAGAAACTAATATGTTTCCCTTATATTTAAGCCATTTAACAATTATTTTTTCCAAGTGCCGAAGAAGCGCTAATGACAGCCGCACACTGTCAACAATTGATGGGCGGCGACTCGGTCTCTGGCAGGGCCATTAGTTGGTCCCCGTGTACCTGAACTTGGTGGCCATTGGCCATTGGCCAGGTGAGGGAAAGGTAACTGAGACGCGAAACTCGAGGCGCGCATCGAGGAGCGGCCTTTGGATGAAATGTCAACTAGTTTCGCATAAACTAATTAATCTGCTCGAATTAATTGACTTGGCATCGAATTAGGTCGACAGTTTGCCTGTTTACAGTTTACTTTGGGGTTTATTGTCCTTGTTTTTTGTTGTGCCCCCTCCTTAGAGATGACTCATTTTTCCCTTTTCCCTTCGGCGTGAGGGTAATTTGGTGCTTTCCAGCATCCGACTCACATTTGTCTACTGCTGCGTAATGAAAACTTTGTCTTTGTCAGGGTTTCTTTTTTGCTAGATTTTCCTGGGCGAGGTTTTCCCTGCTCATTGTTCTTTTCATTACTCATACGTCGTGTGGGCCAGACGTGCTTTTCTATTTTCCTTGGCACTGGCACTGCAATTGTCTGCGGGGCTGTTGCACTTTTTTCTACTTTTTTCTTGTGCTCCAGGAAACATTGGTATTGGCCAAAGATTGGCTCTGGTTATTGCTCGAATTCGCATTATTTAATAAGTATTTTTTCCCCCCGTGTCCTGCCACTTTCACTCGACTCGATCCTAGAGCGCAGACAAAGTGTCTTGAATGTGTTTTCCATTTCCTGTCCTGACGGCGGCCTGTCCCTGAAATTTTCTCTCTTTGCCAAAGCCAAAGTAAATTGAATTCGGAACAAGTAACAATACAAAGGAAAGAGGTTTAAATGCTCTTTTTATGAATGAAAAAAGTTTAAAAATTTAGTTAGATTTAAAGAAAATATAAAGGCAACTTTAGACAAGTTTTTAAAGATAAAAAAAACTATTTAAAAGCTCTTTTAAATATAAGGCTCTCTACATTTAGGTCATTTTTCATGGTTTTTATATTTAATTTGTTCATCAGAATTTTATTGTGAATATTTTATTGAGAGATTCAGAAATGGAAAGCAGCATGAAAGGAAATTGCGAAAGAAATATATAAATAAAATATATATAACTAATAAATATTATTGTTCAAAGGACTTCTTAAACATCTAACTAATGAAAGCCTCATTTGTATTTTACATATTTCTTGGATTAATTTATTTCTCTGTAAAAGTAATTCCAAAATTTGCTCTTCACAAACTTTCTACTTGTAGAAATATTCTTTTTCATTAACAAATAAATACAACCTTTAGTTAGTGTATATCCTCCAACTAAAAACAATTTGTTGTTATCGATTTAAATGTAATTTTTATTTAAAGGAATAGTTTTTTCCCTTTTTTCCAGTCCGAGCACAAAGAAGTGCTCAGTCACAGCGAAAAAAGAGATTGAGAAATGGAAAGCAACATGGAAGGAAATTGCGAAATAATCGCAGACTAGGAGTCACCAAGTGAACTTCAAAGACTTTGTCTTTGAGTCTAGGGTTGAGTGACACTCCCGTTCAAGTTACTAGAGCCACGGCCAGAAATTAGTGACATTAGTGACAGCACTGTGGCGGTGATGGATGGCAGATTCAACTAATTGCAGCTGTCAGCAAGTTTGAAAACATTTTGCCACTCGAATAGATTTGTCAAAGTCATGGGCCTCTTGGAATATATGCTAATTAATGTTAATTAATAGGGGTTACAATTAGTAAGGGTGGGTATTAAAAGGGAATATAGTTATTTAGCTAAAGAAGGTTTACTTTGAAAGGGGAAAAGTTGGAGCTTTCAAGTTATTTTTTCTTGTTGTAAGAGTTCTATCAAAAGTTGGGTTTAAGAAAAGGAAAAATGTGTTTCTTTGATTATATTTTAAGAATTAATTAATCCTACTTGAATATTATTCACATTTAATTAAGAAACCCGAAAAATATAAAATGAATTTGGTACATTTCCTTATTTCTTATAAACATTTATCCATATATTTTTATAAAAAATACTTTGAAAATCTATCTATTTGCCGAATGCCATCTCTAACATTTTAGCTTTGTTAAGGTGTTATTTATTGAATAAGTTTTGCATAAAAATGTAATTTAAATTTAGGGTTTGCTGTGTAAAGCAGTTTACTTCCCCGGAAAACCGAAAGCCATAAAAATAAATCGGAATAAGTAGATGCAGATTGCAGGCTCCCCAGTTGAAGGAACTGAATGGGAAGGCATTATAAACCCGATTTCTTCGACTGAATCATGCTATTTCTGGGATCTGACAAAAAGTGCAAAAATAAAAATGAATTCTGGGCGTGACAAATAAAGACAGACACAGACAAGACAGTGGCAGAGACGGAGACAGATCTCATAACTGCGAATGGCTTTTCGCCTTGCCATTACTATATTTTGTTATGCAAAGTACCCTACAAGACGACAACCTTGGCTGTCGTGATAAATGTGTCAAGCTCGCTCATAAATCTAACCATGTGTGCGGAAAATATGAAATACTTTGCAAAAGTTTTGTGGCACTTAAAGTGATTGAGATTGGGCAGAAAATTAGAGACATTTCAAAAGGAAATGGAGTACAAATTGGCTGATAAAATGTAAAGTTTATAAGTTGAGCGAACACCAATATACCATAAAATAAGAGAGATTTCAAGAGAAAATTGAGTACAAATTGGATGGGAGTTAAGGGAGTTTGAAGTGGTTTGAAATGTAAAGTTTATAATGGGAGCTGAACTCCAATACTTAAAGAATTAATACAACTACCAATTAAGCAATTAAAATCAGCGACTTAAACCCCATGTTACCCAGCACCTATACTTATAGCATTTACTATATTTTCCATACATTTTTTTATGCTCAATAAAATAACCAAAGTCAAGTTATTGGCTTCGGTAAGTTGACTGAAAGCCTGTCATTAAACAAAACACTTTAATTGAAGTCATACAACAGCCTGCAGCAGAGTGCGAAAAACACACTGCCAGTGAGCGAACTTTGAATGCAATCATAAAATAAAATAATATAAAATAAAACAAAGTCAACGGAGGCACACACCTATTGACTTAATTGATTGCACATAAATTCATGAGTTTCTGGCGGCGACAACGACAGCTGCTCGGCGGCATTTCAACACCTCTGACCCGGCTGATGGACTGGTTATTCACCGGTGAAGGCAGGAGTCACCGGTATGCGGTGCATTCAGCTTGACAGGGACAAAGTGCTCCTCCGAGTGTCAGCTGTGCCGGTTTTGGTTTTGGCACAGGGCAAGTCATCCCCCGAAAAAAATTTGATATGTCTTCGCAGCGTGATGAAATAATTTTTTTTTTGGGCGTGTGCTTGCCCAGCACGTCATACACTGAGGGAAAAAATGGCTTCTAGGAAGGTATTTCCATTTTCTTTAATGGAATAAAATGCAATTGAACTCATAAGTTCTTAAAAAGTGATCATATTAAAGGTTACCCTAAGAAAATGTCCTAAAAATATTATAACTAAAATTTTTATGTGAAAAGGCTTATAATTCCCAATTAGTTTTAGCACGAGATTATGCTGAATTCTAATATTCTTTGATGGAATGAAAACCGTTTAGAATAATATAATCCCAAAGTGCTATTATTTATTTTAACTTGCATTAAATTATATTAAATGTTAAATATTAATAGCTGTAAGATACATATACATATGTATGTCAGAAGTCTTATAATTCCCAAGTAGTTGCCGGAGGAGATTATACTAAGTTATAATATTCTTTGATGGAATAAATAGAGTTTAAAATAATGAAATTCAAAGGTGTGATAATTCTAAAAGTCATATTAAAAGAATCTTAACAATAAACGTACAACTCTTTAATTTCTGTAAGAAGACTTATAATTCCCAACTAGTTCCCGCAGGAAATGAAACCGAGAAACAGTCTTTTAATATTAATTCCATGTTAAAGAATATTATATTTAAGAATATAAATATATTACAAAATAAATTAAATTTTGTTCTATAAACTAGGGAATAAAGTAAGGAACTTTTCATATTTTAAACCATCTTCAACAGATATTTTTTCTCAGTACCAAAACATATTGGACTTTGATGGAGCGCCCCTGGGGGTTTGTCGGTAGTCCAGTCCATCACAGTCATTCTGTCAGTCAGTCAGTCCACGAAACATATCGCTTACCGGCTTGTCAGGCCGTCAGTTCACACCTGTGCACCGTACCTGTGGCCGCGTCGGATGAAACCTTGTGGGCCTCATAGAACTCGATTGCTTATAATTATAATTAAGAGCTGAGCTAAGCTAGGCTAAGCAGTGCACATAAAAGAGCACCGAACTCTCGCTGGTTCCCCTCTTGAAAAAAGGGTCGTAAAAGGGGGCTCGGAGTTTATTACTCCATATCTTCGGTTGCATTCCCACGAGGCGAGTGTTTGGTTTCAAGTTATCTGCGGGATTTGTGCACCGCCACTCGATGCAAATTAGTGTAATTGCCTTTTATGAGCTCTTTATTTGCTTAAAAACCAGGTGAAGCGCCCCGGGGAGTTTAATGGGCGCTCACACTCAATACTGATAAATCGATTGGAAGTGAAATGACTTCAATTAATCAAACGATTAAAGTTAAAGTTTGTATTAGTTAACTGATGGGTTGTCTTTAAGCATAAAATTAGGAGAAGATATTAATCGGAATTTTGGCAAAAATAAGAAACTACCTTTTTGCAAGTATATTTAGTATTTTAAGTATTTTACCAAAGGTTAAAATTGCACTTAAAGATCTTTAAGAAGCACGTACTTTTTGGAACATTTTTACTACCCACAGAGAACAGATTGTAAAACTTTAGAGGATTTTAAGTGTTTGGGGTTATAAAAGAAGTTTTTTGTTAGCTTGCGCTGTTTGGGGAATTTAATTACTGGCTTTAGTGCAAAAAAAGAGGGAAGAACTTACCTTAAGCAAGCTTTTTATATTCTAATAACTATTAAAGAATATATTAATGAAGCTAATATTTTATCACATTGAATTTCTTTCTTAAAAAAAGAATGTAATATCAATTCGAAGTCTGGCGAATATAAATGCATTTCAAAACCAAATTGCTAGTATAAAATATTTTTAAAAATCCCTCCAAAGCTCTTATTGAGGTTCTACAAATATTTTCAAATTTTAAAGGTCAAGTTTGGCTTATTACTCTCCCTTACAAACCTCCAAAAAAAATAGCTTAAGCAGCATAAATTCAATTGCCAAACTGCCTTGTGATCCACACACAATTCTACGAGAATTACTCAATCCCCTCATTGTCTGTGTGTGTGTGTGTGTGTTATATTTTATGGAATTATTACTTCATCTTAAATTTATTTGTCTTTTTTCATTGCTATTTATTTTTTGTTTTCTCACTCACCCGCACAGTTGTGTTGTTGTTGTAGACGCAAGGCAATTGTGAAGAGAGTCACCAGTATAACGGTAATTGAAAGCGCCATCTCGGATCAGCTGTTATTGTTACTCCCACTGTTACAGTAACTGTAACCGTTGTTGTAGTTGTTGTTAAAAGTCTGTTATCACTCAGCAAGCGTCCCGCTCTTTCTTGTAATTGTTAATTATGTTGTTGTAGCTGTAGTTGCTTACGATGTTGTTGTTGTTGTCTCACCACGCACATTACATATTTGCACATTTTTAACGCGTTTATTTTATGGTCTTTTGTTACTTCTTAATGGTTTCTCTGTGTGTTTTTTTAATATTTGTTTTTTTTTTTTTTTGTTATTTGTTGTTGTCTGTCTTTTTTTTTATTTTCCAATGATGTTGGCAATTAGCCACGTTCGGTTCGTGAACTTAATTACTTTTGATCACAAATTGATAAGAGCAGCATTTATCAATTAATGTGCGAAATGTGCGAAAGCAGAGCAGGAAATATAAAAAAAAAAAATGAAAGAACAATAAGTTACACTGAGAAAAGGTTTCAGTGACTTAAAATTATAAATTTTATATTTTCCATAATATATTCATTATTTAATTATATCATTAATTCAGAAAACACATTTTTTTGTGCTATTAATGAAGAATATTGTTATTTTCTGTTCTCTAAGAATTTCTAGAACTAGCTAGCATATTTCTTACAGGACTTATAATTCCCAACCATGTAGTTCAAGCTTTTTAAGAAAATACATCACTAATTAAAAAGTGCTACATTTTGATTAAAAGAGATTTAAATCTTTTTATCTTAAAATATCAAGAATTACGAAGTCCTCCTTGTGAATTGTGTTCTTTTAAATATTATTTGCTTTATTTTATTAAAAAGACTTCATTTCTCTATGTGTTCATGAAACAAAAACCTAACAAGTATCCATCGCTCCTCTTTTTTTTTTTTTGGGAGGGCTCCTCTGTTATTAATAAAACTAATTTTTATTGATAGCGGCGCCCACACTCCCGTTCGTCATTTAACAAATATAATTTATCAGCCGCCTAATGCCGCACAAAATTCTCAAGAGCCGCGGGGTCTACGAATTCTGATTATTGCAATTCAAAATGAGCTTCGATTTTGATTTCCTTTTTTGGGATTACAATATTATTGATATTGTTATTAAATGGTTTTTCGTTTGGCTATTTTTGGCCAGCGCCAGTCGACGGGCTTATAGTATTTTCTATTGTTTTGTTTTGGATTCTTTTCGGCTCTACGTTTATTTTTTTTTTATTCGGGGTTCTAAGGCCAAGACCCTCGGGTGTGGTATTTCTTCTTTTTTTGTTGCGTTTATTATTATTAATCGCATTTTTTTGCCAATTCATTTTATGTCGAATCGCTTTTTGGTGGGCTCAATTGGTTTTTAAATGGAATAATTTAATTATATTATTTGGGCAAGTAATTTTTCGGCTGTCTGAGAGATTACTTCATTTTGTGTTTGGGTTACTCTCTACAAAAAGTTGATTGATTATTGTGAGAAGCTATGTTTTTACTTAAGAAATATTACGAGGAAATATAAGCGAAGAGATGAATAATGTTTAATTATGTAAGGATTTTTTCTACAGGCCATAAATAAAATTTGTAATCTACATAAAAATATTTCTATTAATATATAAAATATTGAAAATGTTCCAGAAAATGTTTTGAGCATAATATGGTATAATACTTAGAAGATACTTTAAGAGTTGATATATCTTTGTATGCTTGGGAAATTGGAAACCTTAATAGTTTAAAGCTTTGTTAAATAATAATTTGAATAAACCCTAAGAAATCTAACCTTTTTCATTAGTAAAATAACTCGCTGAAATTTTTTAAACAAATTTGCAAAGTTCACCCAATAACTCCCCTTGTTCTCCGATTTTAGCCAACAAAACTATCTGACTCCAGACTCAAGCTCTTTTAATTATACCCAAAAACCCAACAGCTCAGCTAATTTGTTTACTTTAACTAGACAAAAAAATATATAAAAAAAAAAAGAGGCAAAAAAATAGACAAACCCAAAACTAACGAATTCTATGCGAGTGCCAAGGCAAACACACTCGATGAGGAGGACGTGCCATGAAAAGAGCAGCCACAAAGTGGAAGTACGTGTACCCTACACTTCTTCGTAGAGTACTCCGCCACTCCATGGCACTCCACTTGGTGTGCGGTGTGTGTACGGTGTGTGTACTGTGTGTGTGGTATCCAGCGGTGCACGGCAGGTGTGATAAAAAGAACCCGAAAGAGACAATTGCGGCGTGAATTACTCGCCTGGCCAGGGCACGGAATGGAATGGCAATGGAAGATAGCACGCATAATTCAAACGAGCCCCAAAGTCAAACAACGTGATAAGCAATTCACATACACTCGGCGAAAATATTAAAGCTAATTAAGGGAGGTCATTTTCAGCTATAAAACAGAAAAAAATTATTAGACTAGTGAACTTGTGAACAGAAAAGCTCAGGTTTGATTTGAAATCAATTGTCTTAGGAAAAGCGTTTTTAAATTAAACTTAAAAAATTAATAGGGCAAAACAGGAGAGATTTAGATTGAATGTTCCATAATAAGGTATACAACATAAATTAAATTAAATTAAAATAAATCTAGAACATTTTTTAAAGCTTGAAAATATAAAGTTAAGAGCAACGAAAGTCAATAAAAAAGTTCCTTCTTGAAAATATAAAGTTAAGACCAACAAAAGTCAATAAATGACACTTATTTACTTCTCTCTATAATTATTACACTAATTATTTACACTTCTCTATAATTTCTTTTTATTTTTCATTAAACATTCTTGTATTTAGATTATTGATTCCAAAAAAGGCACCTAATATATGTTTATTTATCAGCTTAAGCTAAGCTAATCTCCCTTAAATTTCCCATTTATTTTTCTAATATGTTTTTTCCCAGTGCCAGCGACCGACTGACTGACTGTCTGTCCGTCCAAGTGTCCGCTGTCTACTTGCCGTCCCCCCATTCCAGTCTCTGGGCTAGACTTTTGAGCCTGAGCTCTTCAGCACCTGAGCACTTTAAAGTTCAAATCTTTTGACACACTGGGAGCTCAGTCGGCGGATGCTAATGACACACGACTGACACAAAGAGGCTTTGCAGCGAGAGGCACACACAAGCCGCACTACACTTTACTATATATCAACTATATATACACATATACTCGTATGTTTACTATATGGTGGGAAAGGCAGAAGCCAAACTGGTTGCCAATTCGAGGGAGTTTGAAAGGCCTGTTGTGCCTTTCCAATTAAAGGTTGCGCCGCGACCCAGGCGATCCCGCCGCACTTTTAAGGTGCGTCGTCTCCCGGCCAGTCCTGCTGCTTGTGTTGCGCCCAAAAAAGGCAATTGCCATATGAAACTTATTTCTTTATTCCTAACGACCAACGTCGAACCGGCGACCGCAAGAGTCAAAGTACGACTGCGGAGGTTCCTCAGTGTCAGTGACTGCCCCCCAATGGTTTTTGCGTGCACTGCGATAAAGGGGGTTTTTATATTCAAATTTATTAAGAATATTTGCCATGAGGATTTTGATAAATTAAAGTGTGTTTTAAGGTCTTTAAAAATAAGTGTTTCTTACTAAGAAATTGGTAGTGCTCGAGATAAAAATAATTTTTTAAATGCCTAAAACTATACTAAGAATATTGGCTTTCGAAATAGTGCCTACTTTTAGACACTT
>VNJO01006742.1:5114-22248 GCA_008042535.1 Drosophila tani | reverse complement strand
ATGATTTACAGAGTCAAATGCTTTACTGAAATCAGTATAGATCACATCTGTCTGCAAGTTTTGTGGAAAGCCCCTTATAATGAAAGAAGTGAGCTCCAAAAGGTTAGTTGTCGTTGATCTTCGTTTAACTAATCCATGTTGGCATGGAGAAATTACTGATCTACACAGGTGCTGCAAATGCAAAAGCCTTTCGGTTAAGCTAGGTCTGAAGATTAGGTTTGATTTGGGCATGTTATAAGAATAGGTCTGGTTTGAATCGGATGACGGAGAATAAGTAGTTTGAAAAAACTGAGAAAAAAGATCGGCGTTTTCCTGATCATTGTTTGCTGTAGTATTTTCAAATGAAAGCGAGGAAGGATGTGTAATAGGCTTACGTTAAGTGTTGCCAAAATTATAAAACTGTTTTGGGTCCACCGCGAACTGAACCCTACAACGAGTCAGATAGTTTTTATAATACTGCGCGTTAAGCACGGTGAACTTAGACCGGGCCGCTAAATAACGAGAATGGACAGCTTGAGAACCGTTACGTTTAAATTTAGAATAGAGGTTGGACTTAATGTTTTGGAGGCGAGTCAACTCTTTACTAAACCAGGGAGGCTTATTTGAGATTGACGGATAGTATAGCGGAACACATTCAGTAAAAAAGAAATTCATCGCATTGTAAAAAATATCCATGGCACCCACCATGTCAGTGCACATATAGAGATTGGACCAATCAAAGTCAGATATGAAATTATTCAGCCGTCGAAAATCCGCCTTCTGTGTTGACAGCACAAATGGGTGTTGCTTAACGTGTCCCTAGCATCATTTGTCTTTTTTGGGGCTTCCTCAACATTAAGCAACATTTGTCTTCATTTGTCAACATTTTATTTTCTCAATGCTTATGTGCTATTAAATTTCACCAACAATGTTTTCAGTACCGGGTATCTCACACTCGGCAACACTCGACTCTAGCTTTCCGACTTGCTTTTTTTTATTTTCAAAAACGAAATCATTTTTTACCCGTTCTTAGCCCTAAAATTACTTATTAGACTTGGTCTGCAATGGTTTTTAAAGAAGCTATGGATATTTACAAATTGTACCCCTAACCACACAGGCCTGCGATATTTCAATATCAATTTGAAATTCAATTTTTTCGGTTACAAAAATAAACGGGGGTGATTGACCGAGTCTACTGAGCAGTAAGAACAAAGCATGACAAAATGGATTGACTCCTTAGTCCTGGTAAAGGACTATTTGAGAAAATTGTACCATTTTACCATTCACAACTTTTCACCTCATAATGACATTTTGCTTTAAAGAAAATAACTACAAGAAACCCAGGCCAAGATTGATTACACAGCCCAACAAAAATGACCTTTTTTTTACCCGAATAACGAATAACACAGGTCTACAAAAACCGGGGTCACGTCAGTTGTTGGAAAGCTGAGGGTCATTTCCGAAGTATTTTACTGCGTAGAATCCGAATCCGTACATACATAACCTCAAAAGTAGGAAAAAACGCCGTTTTTTGGGTACATAACCTCAAATATCTCAAAATCCTGACGTGATGGGCCAATTCTATCGACGGATTCGGATTCTACGCAGCAAAATACTTCGGAAATGACCCTCAGCTATCCAACAACTAAACCATGTTGACCTGTGTAATCGGTTTGGGATTATAATTTAAGTAAACAAAACAAAAGGTTTGAGGCCGACAACACAGTCCCTGGCCAATTTAGCTTATCATATTTCTGAACAAAGCTGAAATTATTCTTAAGGTATCCAACTTAATAGCAATCAGTTCCTAAAAAGTTGAAAAAACATTAATGTTCCGAACCCAAAA
Organism: Drosophila tani; assembly: GCA_008042535.1. NCBI lineage: Eukaryota > Metazoa > Arthropoda > Insecta > Diptera > Drosophilidae > Drosophila > Drosophila tani. The sequence continues at coordinate 20,423 of VNJO01006742.1, read as the reverse complement.
GCAGTCTTTAACCAAAATTTTCAAATATCAGGGCTACAATATAGCAGAATTTTGTGACTAAATTAATTTTGTTAAATGCATTATAACTAATGTACCAGATGTTTAATTTAAGTAGAAAGTCAAAAGCCTAATACCAGCTCTGGGCTGCGTAAGGTTTGGGAGTTAAGCCTTGAATAGTGCCAATTCAAGCAGTGCTTGATACTTTGACCGCGATTTTCTTAAAATTGGTATGTGATGAAAACTTTTTAGTTTCGGATTAGGAATGTACCGGTAAATACCTTTCAGGATCACAAACGTTTTGACGCCATTTTTTTTTTTTTTTTTTGTCTACCAGTGTTATTAGAACAATTGTACTCCTATTAGTAGACTACTAATTATCCAACACCAATAAATAACTTTGAAGCCCTTTTAAAAAATAATAACCATTATGAGGAGTTCAACTATGCAATTCAAAATGAAATAACATAGGGGAAAGAATACCGCCTAGAACACTTAAATACGGAAGTTAAAGAAAGATTACTAAAATTAGTTAAACAATATCAATTAATTCAATATCGTGAGGGATTCATTTTACAATTATTATTAAGCATGAAATAAAAACTCAATTTGAGAATCCCATATAAAAAAAAGCCATTCATATGAGAAAGAAGAATAAACTGAAATACAATAAATGTTAATACAAGGTAATATAAGGCACAGCTTATCACCTTATTACGGTTCATTGTCGACAGTACCAAAGAATCAAGACGCTTTAGGCAAATCTAAATTTAGACTAGGCTTACACAAAATCACTATAAGTGATATATTTCATTTTCAAAATATAGACGAAATACTTGGCAACCTCGGAAAATGTCAGTATTGTACCACAATCGATCTACCTAAAGGTTTTCACCAAATTCAAATGGACAAACATTACATTAATAAAACAGACTAATGTAAAATTACCACTCGACAAATGTGAATTTCTAAAAAGAGAATTAGAGCTTTTATAACTTAAGAAAGTATTATACAGTAAAGTTTTGAAAAAATCAAGAATATTTCAAAGTTTAGATAAATAAGCCATTAAAAGAATTTTTCATTATTTCCTGAGTTATAGCCGTTATAGCCGGAACAACTGATAAAAAACTTGATATTACAAATATTGTTTGTTTAATTAGTACAGCGCTTCTAAAATCGGTAAAAATTCATGCCTCTTCAGTAGAATACTTAAAAGAGGTCTAGATGGAGTAAAGCAAAATTCAGACAATGTTACTAAATTAATAATAATAAGTTCCGACAACACAAACTATACAAACAAGTAAGAAAGCTTCAGTCGAAAGTGTTCGACTATGAGATACCCGGTACCTAAGCGATTGTGCTTTACATTTATAGGCAATTTAAAATGGTACATACTGTATGATACTACTTCGACACTTCTTAAAATAAATCGACGCTCGTAAAGGCTCCCAGGCATAGCCTAGAGGTCTCAGCGCTGGATTATGAAAGTGAATTTGATTTTTTTATGTCATTTCTTGCTCACCTTTTTTCTGTTCTGCAGATTTACCGCCATTTTTTGGTCAACAGTCGATCCCTTGTCTCTATCACACACACTTGCTTGTGCATCTCTATTAAAATAAAGAAGTAGAAAAGCTTCAATCAATTATGATCAACCCGGTATACAAAGCATGAATTTCCAGACATGGAATAAGAAAATGTTGACAAATGAAGACAAATGTTACTAGAAACATGTTGAGCAACACCCCAAAAAGACAAATATTGCTAGGGCTGTGTTGAGCAACACGCACAGTCGCTCTCAACATAGAAGAAGAAGAAGCATACACAGAAACTTTTTTGTTTAATAACTTCCATGCTTATTATCCGATTTTACTCAAATTTTCAAAAAACGTCCGCTTATATAACCTTTTTCTTAAGATTTTCGGGGGCGAAAGTGGTCTTTGGCCAAATTTTAAAACAAACTTGATCTGCGTGCAACATTATCGAATGTTGTCACCAAATTTGGTTACTTTAGCTCTAATAGTCTCTGTTGTAGAGATTTAACTGATTTAATTTTAATTGTTGGCGGATGTATCGCAAGGGCAGCAGGCCACATATTTTCCCTAAGTTCGATAGTTTTTAAATTCAATAAATCGGGTTTGGCCAAGGTGCGATGAAAAACGAAGCGTATGTAAGAATAAGAAAATTAAGAATTGTTTTTTCATAAGTTAAGTTCATAGGAAATGAAACGCTAACCAGCAAATATATACCACAACGCCTTGCTTAACTGCGTGAAGAGGATTAAATGTATTTGGATGATGGTTTTATCCGCAACTTTCGCGCTCGGTAAACTCACAACTTTTATTTCGCTTCCTTGGAGGTGAGTGAGTGTGTGTAAGTAAGGCGATCGGCCTGCACATACGAAAAAGGCATATTAGAACTTTAGGGTCTGGCTAGAAGGCGGTCATCTGGGAGTGCCAAAGTAACAGACCATATGTCTGGTGGACCAGAGCAGTGTCTTGCAACCGAGGGCTGAGGCGTCGTGAAGCACCGACTGAAGCGAGTGTGTGTGTGTAAGGCAGTCGGCCTGTACACATAGAAAAGTTTTACATAAAACTGGAGGACCCGACGAGGAGGCGGATGTGTACGAGAAGCTGAGATTACCAAGGAACAAAAACATTGTCTGGTGGTCAAGGAGCTGACGCGCAACTTGGACGTGTGTGCGTATGCAGCTAGTGCGTGTACCACCTATTGGAGGGAATGTGTATGCGTGTGACAACGGCCCGTACACATAGAGTCGTCTCGCTCTCGCTTGGAGGGACCAATTGAGACTAGAAGCGTCGAGAGCGGCGAGGTTGGTTAGCTAAGGTTAACCTGGACGGCCTTTGCAGGGCGGGTCACTTGCAGATAAGATGCTCCAAGGTTTCCATTGCCTCGGATTCATCGCATTTCCTGCAGTTCCCATTGATGGTGATGTCTAGCTTAACTGCGTGCGTCGCAGCCAGGCAGTGGACTGTGAGGATTCCCACTAGCAGTCTGCAATCTTTCCGAGGCAGATGCAGTACGTAGTGGCACGTCGACCCATCTCTCCAGTTCGCTTTGAAGCGTTCTTAAAGAGACAGGCACGGGCTGAGGATATCTAGTGCCTCCCTGCTCGCCAGTACATTTTTGGAACGGACCGCTGAGGACTGCAGGGATCTTATCGCCGCTTGGCTGTCTACGAATATGTTGACCGTCTCGTATTGGCGGCTTATAGTCTGCGCGGCCTCAGCTGCTTTCCTTATGGCAAAGACTTCTGCCTGGAATATGCTGCATTGGCTCGGTAGCTTATATGGCAGCCTTATCTCAGGGTCTGTACAATATATGCCCGCTCCTACTCCACATCCCATCTTAGAGCCGTCGGTGTAAATGTTGAGGTGTTCATTATGGTCCTGAACGCTTTTCTAGTCGTCCGGTCCAATGTTGATGTTTTGACATCCGGGTAAGTTCTGGGTATCATGTAGTCAGATATACTGATCATGTCTCGACCAATTGAACTATGCCCGAATCCTTTTAGCGACATATTTCCTGCTGCAACTAGGCGTTGCTGCCTTTTCTGCAGTAAGTTACGCGTGGATATCTATGGGGTCGATTCCGAGTATGGTTTCGAGCGCTGTTGTTGGGGTAGACCTCAGTGCCCCTGATATGCAGATCAGTGCCTGCCGCTGCCGCTGAGTTTTCTTTAATAGGCTGTTGTACGTATTCTTTTCCATGGCTTGCCACCACACTAAGACTCCATACAGCAGAGTCGGACACACCACCGATATGTAAATCCAATGCATTAGAGCGGGTAATAGGCCTCATGTGCAGCTAAGCATCTTCTTGGATGCGTATAGCGCTATGGTGGCCTTTTTCACCCTCTCCATTACATTGGGTTTCCATGCTAGCTTGCTGTTGAGTACTATGCCGAGGTATTTGACTTGTGTTTTCGGGGTCAGCCTGGTTGAGTTGACTTTCGGGGGGGTTCCATAGCGGTACCTTGTATCTCTTAGTAAAGAGAATGAGGTCCGTCTTATCCGCGTTGATACTGAGTCCTACCTTCTCCGCCCACTCGCACAGACGGACATGACTAAATCGACTCGGCTGGTAAAGCTGATCAAGAATATACATACTTTATGGGATCGGAGATGCCTCTTTCTGCCTATTACATTCACGGTTGGCACTTACTTATAATACCCTTGTATGGGTACCGGGTATAAAAATCGTCGTCAACCCGTTGTACTTTCTAACGTCTCGTCAGCATTTGAAAATGTTAATCGTGGCCTCAAGGCTCTCTACAATAACTTAAGACTGTCTGCCCACTAATATAAGTTTGCCCTCGTTATTTTATTGAATCGAAGTGTTTTCGAACTGTGACACGATCAGTTAAAACAAAATGAGAGTAGTGTTCAATAGTATAGTAAGGTACATATTTGACATACGAATAACGCAACATTTAACCTATATAGCTAAGAAAATATTTTATATCCCACTGAGGAACCGGATAAAAAGGCGTATCTTAATTTTTTTACAAAATATATTGTAATTTTCAAAAAAGAACCGTCGAACTTGTATAATAAACATTAATATACCGCCTCCAGAAGAGCAAACAATCTAACATGCATAAGACCCAGATCACTGACATCCGAAATCGTGGAATCAACTCCCCAATATTTTAAAGAAATTCAGTGGCACGCACTTTAAATCAGATCTACTTGCACACCTTAAAAAAATATTGCATAAAGCGACTTAGGTTAGTTAATAATTAATAATTAGTTTTAAGTTGATGCTAAGATTGATTATTTGAAACCCTTTGTGTTTATAAGTTGAATCTTGTAGCGTTAGAATGACATTTATAATAAATACAAATACAAAAAAGAGCAAGATGGACACCTTTATTGAAGATGTGAATTGTATGCATATCCCTTTTATATTTCTGGCCTTTTCATTGGAAAGTTTGGTATTTGGCAAGGGTATAATTGAAGGAAATTATAATTTTGACCAGAAGCACCCCATAAATTGTATATATTCTTAATCAGCATCACTAGCCGAGTCGATCCTGTCATGTCCGTCTCTCCGTTGCTACGCAAACTAGTCTCTCAGTTTTTGAGCTATTTGAATGAAACTTTGCAGCTAGTATATATGTCGGAACAGCCGGAATCGAACCCTTATATCTTATATCTGCCATAGGAACGATAGGGCCAAAATGTTATATTTTCGTTATTTTTGAAGATATTGGGCTCAAATTAAATATATGACCATTTAAGTATATTATAGCTATACATTTTAAATTGCATGCAAATCGGACCGCTATATCTTATAGCTCCCATAAGCTACGTACTCAGACACGCGAAAAGTTTTCTTGAGCATTGAGTCAAAACGAGAGGTCAATAGTCACCCTCTCGCTCTCTTGGGAACACTTTTCGTCGGTTTGAGTACGTAGCTATAGGAATGATCGGAAAAGTAATGGAAATCAATTATAATTTCTCTGTTTTTAAACGTATATATATAAATTTCAAGATATAGCTGTTATTTTTTACGGTTTTAGAATTACTGTTTTAACTTTATTAAGATCGACACCTATTTCATATAGCTGCCATAGAATCGAACGGTAAAATGTGTAGGTAAATGTTATAAAAATGTAAAAACTTCGATATTTTTTTCTATTTTATCAAAATGGATTGATTTTCAATGATCCAATTGCAGACTGCAAGGGTATGCAAACTTCGGCTTACTGAAGTTAGCTTTCTTTCTTGTTTAACATAAATTTACTCAGAACAGTTTAAAGCAGGGGTCGGCACCCAGACATACACAGTTTTTAGTGCCTATGTGTGCGAAGCTAACAGACCTAAATGATACTAACAGACCCGAATAATAATAACAGTGCCGAGCAATTGTGTACAGGCTACTCGGTAGCTTCTCTACCATAGTGGCACCCAAAAATATATATACGATGCTGTTTTTACATAGATCCAAAGCTTGCTACGATAACCTAACAGAATCCCGAAGAAGCACAAAGCGCTTATAGCGTCAGTGTGCCGACAGCGCTGCTGGAAATTTGTTCCTATGCACAATGTATAGGACGCTGGCGATCCCTGGTTTAAAGTACTAGTAATGTTTTTGTTGTTTACTGTGACTTAAAGTTCGTTTGGCAGTGCAATTACCACCTTCCTTAAGTACTGTCGCAGTTCGCTCCCTTACGCATCTCGCGAAGGTCGTCCAATAACAGTTGTTGTGCCAGCAAATGTCGATGCAGTGTGCGTAATGATTGAGCTTGATCGACATGTTGCATACCGTGAGATTCAGGCATCCTTGGGCATAAGTTCCATCAGCTACATTCAATATTACATGAAGCTTAGTCGTAAAAAAGCTGACAAGTGATCAGAAAGAGGCCCGTGTCGGATGGTTCAAGAAATTTATAAAAAAATATTCAGTGCTGGGAATCGGTAATTTTCTATTAACGGAGCCCCTTCCAAAAAATGAAAAAAAAAAAAAACCATAGATAGGGGTGCTTCGAAGTAAATTTGGGTATAAAAATTATGTTGGGGACGCTCTTAGTTTAGTCACAATAAATCTTTAAAGTTCAACCTAATTCCAATACAAAATCCGTGGCAAACACGCACACTGACAAAATTCAAGCGCCTGTCTGTGTGAACGTCGCGGTACAGTGGTCTGTGAAGCATAAAATTTTTGTCAAATTGTGCTTAGCGTAAATACTATATATGTCGACACTTTGCACACTTCGAATACATTTATGCGTGAAATATAAATAAAACAAAAATTTTACAACGTAAAATAGGTAGTAATTAACGACTTTATAATTTTGTATTTTTTTTATTTTTATATTAAGATTATAATATAAGTTAAAAGTTTAATTAATATTTTATTTAAAAAAAAAACCTTTATTTATTGAGTTCAAATTTACGACTGATTTTTCTTATGTTAATAATTAATAATGTAACCTAGGTGTCGTAAGTTTGCTGCTGCCGCTATCAGCGTTGAACATCGCTGCTGTCGCTGATGCGGTCGGTCCTAATTGGTCGCTGTCGCTGATATTGCTGCTGCCGCGGTGCAGTTGACAGTTCTAATTGGTCAACGTAATTTGGCAATAATTGTTGTTGCCAAATGCACTCGGTGTTGGGTTCAATCACCCAGCGTTAAAGCTTTCCCACGATCGTAAGGTGGGAAGTGCAAGCTCAGCGCACGTGGCTGCTGAACTCAATTGGGGACCTATTGGGCAACGTTCTGGCCAGTAACCTTATATGTTGGGAAATCGGTGCTTATGCCTTTCTCGCGCTCGTAATCAATTTGTTGTTGTTTAGATTTCTGCGCGTGTGGCGATACTCTTACTTGATCATTTAGCATTCTGGGTGTTAACTTATATATAAAATTAAAAAGGACCTTCCATGTCCTTATTTTCGTTAAATGTCAAAATCAAAAATCGGCCGTGCTTAATAAAGGAATAAGAAAAAATATAATAATTAATACAGAATACTTAAAGTAGTGCCGCAGGCGAAAAATTAAAAAAAAAAAAAAATCGCGCGCGCGGTTTCTCTTCTATACCACCCTTCTCATTTCGATTTTGGTATATTATAACTTTAGGATCCCAACGACTTACATTTTGATGTATAATATTAATTAGCAACATTGTCCCTTGGATACGGAAATTAACCAAAGTATTTATGTATATATGTATACAAACTAAGTGCGTACCTAAAAATACTTCTAATTGGTGTAGTAATTAATTATTCTTTGTTTTGATTCTAGGTTGTTCTGCACAGCTGATTTTTGATTTTGTCATTAAACGAAAATAAGGACATGGAAGGTCCTTTATAGTTTTATATATAATATAATCTTAATATTGATATACAACAAAATTGAATTAAGAAGTTTTTATTTATAGTTCACGCATAAATGTATTTAAAGCGTGCAAAGTGTCCACATATAGTATTTACGCTAAGCACAATTTGACAAAAAAATTAAGCTTCACAGACCACTGTACGGATCGGGAATTAGGCTAAACTTTAAAGATTGATTGTGGCTAAACTAAGAGCGCCCCCAACTTAATTTGTATACCCAAATGTACGTTGAAGCACCCCCTATCTATGGTTTTTATTTTTTTATTTTTTTGGGGCTCCGTTAATAGAAAATTACCGGAAAATCATCAGCCGAAGACGAATCATTCTCCACCACGACAATGCAAGCTCTCACAAGTCCAAGAAAACAAATGACTTTTTGGGCACTCAAAATATTGTATTGATGGGTCATCTGCCTTACAGTACGGACTTGGCACCTAATAACTTCTTTTTGTTTCCTCATATCAAGAAAAAATAACGTGGTCAACGATTTTTATTGCTAGAAGAAGCAGTTGAAACGTTTAAAAACCATCTTTAAGTGGTGTTTTAGGAGGATTGGAAAAATGCTTTTAAAATTGGTTCGTTCAAATGCAAAAGTATATTAATAATCGAGGAGAATATTAAAAAAAACAATAAATCCGTTTTACCGCCAGTTTTAATTTTTTCATTGTTCGGCCAGAAATACAATAATACTATACTATACAAAAAGATGACATCAGGTTAACAACAACAATACAAATGTCTAAAAGTTTTCTGATGGCTTTGTTTATATATCAACGGGCAACCTCCCAAGGCTGCCCAGAACTTACAAACACAGATTAACAATTTTCACATGCTCTCCAATATCACCGGATTGAGATTTAATCGAAATAATCGCCATGCATGGCCATTGGGCCCAGAAACAGAAGGATCTCCATATCGATTTCGTACAATAATATATTATAAATATTAGAGAAAAACCAACAGAATCTATAGACTTCTTCAGGCAGCAACGAACATTAAAGCAGGACTCAGGCGTCGTGTTTTCATTAACATTTTCAATTCTTTCAAAAGTGCTCAGCAAGAGTTTGAAATTACCAACCTTGTCAATTAATTAATTTAAAAAACGGAGTATCAGTTCAGAATTAATCAAGAACTGTCATGTCCTTGAAAGCAGAATTAGCGGGGATTCTATAGGTTGGTATAGGTTGTGACTGCCAAAATGCGTTAAAGGCCTTACAATCAAATACAACAGTTACATGCACACCGATAAAAATCACAGAAACAATGGATTCCTGAGCACACAAACATTAAATTCAAAGAAAAAACTGACACTAGACATGGTAGATTAGTCATGTTAAAATTAAGATTTGATGAGGCTGTGAGAAAGGTTAAAAATTAAGTAAATAGCGACCGCCAATTGAGTTCATGGCAATCTCTAGTCAAGGTGACATGGAATATATGGTAAATTGGAAGGCAAACGAAAATAAAAGTATTAAACGGGCTTTTAGTACGCAAGTAACACTCTTGACAGCGCCGAACATCAGGTGTATGTTTGCCATAGACTCGTTGCAATTAGACCTAAATATAGAATTTTTAGTAGAATTCGTAACACAAGAGATCGCCTCGTAACAAAAGAGAGTTAGCAAAGTTTATAGAAGTCAAATTGGACTTCTGAACACCAATCAAGAGGACTAACGGAAGTACAGATGGGTAGCCTTCTGCTTACTCTTCTTTTAAGCGCATACAATCACAATACCTGATAAAAAAAAAATAACAAGTAGAAGAGATACAGTAGAGTGTGACCGACTGTGAGATACACGGTACCCAAAGCATTGTGGGTAAAATCAACTCCGATTCTACTCAAATTTTTAGAGGACATTCGGACAAATGTATTTGCCGTGACACGATGATTTTTTAGTCTAACGGCCGTTGCGCTCCGCTCATCTCTAACTCTTTGTCAATTTCCTTAGTTCCGTTATTTCTTATGATATACTTAGCGAGTATATCATTTTGAGACTAAACGAGACAAGGCTATCTGTCGCTGTACGTGGTCCCTTGTGTTGCTTAACATGTGTGAAAAAGCAGGATGGTAATAGTGATGCAAATGATTTGTACCGTTGATTTTGTCGTCGCAAAATTATATAATTAACTCCAGTTTAAGAAAACAATAATTTTATTTTATTCAACTGATAGTTACAAAGGTTTCTTATTGTGAAGATAACCAACATATTATATTAAGGTCTCAAACTGAACTTAACTTCCTGATCTTATTTTCTTAACGATCAAGCCTCGGTCTCCAGCTTTCCTAGATTTAAGTGAATTGAAAAATAATTATGAATTATCTTTCAATTTCATTTGAGTGCAACTTTAAATACTCTTGGATTCAAATGCTTTTGCTCTTGGATACAAGCCGCTCTTTGCTTTTGTGACTTGAATTGAAATAGGAATCTTTTGTTTTTGACGAGCCGAACTTTGATTGTCTTTGGACTTGACAACATGTTTATTGGATGGGGTATTGCTCATATTGTTTAGTCCACCGTTTAGAGTTTCATCGTGGGACTTTAGCTTGGCGACTTTCGACTAGCCTTCAATTGGGAGCTCCTGTTCCAGTTGGATTTGACAGTTAGCAACAGTTCATTTGGTTTTATGGTATATGTAGGATGTATGTATGGTGGATATATACAAAGTCTTATGGACTATAGATATGTCACTGAAACTATGGATATGTCACTATATATATGTATAATATCGTGCTATGTTTTGGTGTTGAAAATTCACAAAGTACACAACATTTATACTTAATGATTCTTTTAAAACATACAAGAAATATAAGAAACGTATTGGTGGTCAGAAATGAGTTTATATATTCACGAAATTTGTGTTGCGACTTTACTTTTATATGTTTGTTGTCGGTTTTTATGTTATGTCGTTATTGAACTAGGGCAGCGGTCGGCACGGCCCTATCCCGTGGGATAGGATTTTTTTCAGTCGGCGTCGCTGCCGCCCTCGCACAGTATGCACAAAAGAGAACTGATGAATCAGTGCATACAAATTGTAATTGTGTGGCTAGATTTATAATTATTAAGCGTTAATTAGCTAGTTTTTAGGTTGTAGCAATTGTTTGCCATAGTACATTTTTTTTTTTTTTTTCATATCTAGCCATAGAGTGTTAAATTTTTACTCATACAAATACAATGTTGGCATTTGACTGTAGTTGTGCGGACCACTGAAATAGGGTCATATATGTTGTTGGTTGCTCCTTCATGCTGGTCGATGTTCCTCTATTACTTGTTCGATCACTTGGCTATCAGTGATGTTATAGATTGGGGTTTTTGTTGAAGGATCTAGGCGACGCCAAGTGATACGGTAGCTGCACAGTTTATTGCAAAATGCAAAATGTCCTTCTAGATTAACTTTTGACGCGACAGAGATCGCGGTCGCGAGAAACTATTTGACTTTTTCACATTTGCGACCTGTACGCATATAATTTTGTTCTGATGGATTCCAGTCTCTTCGAATAGACTTCTAGTTGAAAACTCCAACCCGGGCTACCTTCTGGTACTGCTATAGTGGGATCTTTTACACCACAGTCTGTGCCAAGTTTTGCCTAGGAATCACCGAAATTGAACACAAAAGTGTTCTCAGTTAGTATCATCGGTTCCCCTCCTTTCACCTATTGGATGGAGTTATATTTGGGTCGTCTTTATTCTAGCGTTTGATCATCTGCCAGAGCCAAATTTTTGTGCAATCTTGCCCGTGTTGATTTTCTAGCGCACTAGCGCAATGGGCACTGTTGATCTTCTTCCATGTCAATCGGATGACTCACGCCGGCCCTAACCATCGTAAGTAACAAGCTTTTATAGTCTCTGAGATCTGTTTACCAACCGATGGACGGAAAGACGAACAGACGGATATGGCTAAGCTGACTCGGCTGGTGACGCTGATTTCTTCTGCATGTTACATACATTCTCGGTTGGTACTAACTTAATAATAATAGTAATACCCTTGTTCCTAATGGGTACCGGGTATAATGAAAAAAAAAAAAAAAAAGCGACCGGAAAAAATGGAAAAAAAAACAAATAATAATAATCAATGGTAAATTAAAAAGAAAGGAGTAAATAAAAAAAAGTAAAAACGACACATTTAATTAAATCTAATTTTAATTTTTTTAATTTTAATATTTTTAAGTAATTGTTCAACCACGCCAAGAAGCTAACTAAGTCATCTAAGGTCTTAGGTCCGCCACTACAGAAGTAAAAATAAACCAGTTTTTGCCTCGCGCTTTTTTGGTATAAGTCTGCAGTGCCTGGTCATTTCGGGTTTTTTGGCTGAGATAAGTAAAAATTCACCCACAATGCAGGCAGACACACTCGGCTGTAGCTTTCCAAATTGTTCAAATTAAACAGGCTTGAAATAGAGTCGCCAAGAATCTTTTTCAATATATTTAGGTACTTACACATCGTTCAGACTGTCTAGGTAGGGACAACCGATCTGTACAGCCACAGCCGAATATCGCGTGTAGAGCTTATGACTGAGCTGAAAGTTTTGGGCACCATACTGCTGGATATTAAAGAAGAGCGTCTCTCGACCTCCTAACACAGCCTTATCCTCCCCGCCTTTAGCGATTAACTGGATGCCCGCCTCTACCGAGTCAATGAGGAAGCCCCGTCGATCATTAGGGTGCTGCTGCCTCATAAGTGCATACAGATGCCGAAAAAGTTCAGTTCCGTTTTCCAGCATCTCCAGGGAGCTGCTTTCCTTCTCCACGTACAACCTGTATCCGTCTCGGATCATTGCCGTCTGCAGGCGCTGAAGCGTATTAATTGGTGTCTCGCGGGCCGGTCTGGCAAATTGACTCGTAAGTTGGGCAGAGTAGACGTCGGCCAAGACATATGTTGCGGCGATCCAGTACACGATGGTCAGAAACTTGGCTCGATACCCATGATATAGTTCTTGGCATGCTGCGAATTAATAGGTAAATAGTCCGAAAATTTAAATTATTTAGTATAATCGTACTGTACATTTAAAATTCTTTGTTTATCTTTTTTATCATAGAAACAGGTAACAAAACTATATTCGAGTGTGCTTAACTGTGAGATACCCGATACCCAAACTTTGAACAAACTCTCCCGAACAAACACTTTGTCGAATTAGAACTATCGTTAACTAAAACTTCTCGCAATGAAAATTACGCTTTTTAAACTGTTTTTAAGCTTAATATTCGAAAGCTTTGCGTCTTCAAACCAACACTCGCTCGATTGCATCCAACTCATGATCATTTTTTGAGCGTGCCAAATGTAAATGCTGCGCCCAGCGCAGCAGGAAGGCGTCAAGCGGGCAAAGAAGGACCGTAGGAAGCCCAAAGGGGGGCCTTTGAACATCGCCGCCAGGATGCCAGCGGTTCCTGCAAATCCCGCCGGTGTTTGGAAAACGATGACCAAAAAGCCACGGTCAGCTCGCCGCGCTCGCCCTGACGCGGTAATAGTGCAGGCTCAATAGAAGTCGTACAGCGAGGTACTGGCAATTGTGACCAGAAGAGACGACAACCAGCTGCTGGATCTTAGAAGTTGCGTCACTAAGATTCGTCGAACAACCAACGGCAACCTACTACCATAACGGGGGACTCCAAACTGGTCGTCCTGGAGATCCGCGACATCGACTCACTTGCCACAGAGCAAGAGATTGGCGCAGCGCGAGCGACGCAATTCCATTTCGATGTGAAAAGAGTGAGAGTGCGGAGTCTGCGACGCAGCTATGCGGAGTCCCAGACGGCGGTCATCAGCCTGCCCTTCACCCTGAGCAATGCTGTTCTCCAGCGCGGGGAGGTCCGGATTGGCTGGAACATTTGCAGGATTCGTGAAAGATGAGGCCCTCCAAATGAGGGTCCGATACTTCCGCGGTACCGCCGCAAAGCATTGCTTCGCGAAAGCAGAGGGCCCATCCCTTACTGCACTTCTCGTCTTTTTTGCTCGTCAGACCTTAATCTGGTCATGACGAGCGCGGCGAAATCGCTGACCTTCTGCCAGTTGGCGTCGCTGCGAAGCATGGTATTCACCAGGTTGTCCGTCGAGATCGCTATGTTTAACTTGCCGCACCTGAAGAGTACGTGCTCCGCTGACTCCTCCTCTCCATCTGACCACCTGCATGCTCCGCTGACTTCGTGGCCGAACCTGTGTAGGTTGCCACGAAAGCAGCCGTGTCCACTCAGCACTTGTGCCAAGTAGAAGTTTAACTGGCCGTGTTGTCTACTGGTCCAGGCATCCAGGTTTGGCAACCTATGGTTTGCATCCCAGTTTAAGCCGCGAAGTGCAAAAAGTAAAAAATTCTTTTGAACTGACTCAATGCGTTTGCTGTGAACGTCCCACTGGGGACTCCAAACGCAAGATCCATATTCTAAAATAGGACGAACTAACGAAATGTATAAATTCTTCGTGACGTAGGGGTCATCGAATTCTTTCGACCACCGTTTAATAAATCCAAGCACACCCCTGGCTTTATTCACAATGCTCGAGATATGATCAATAAACTCCAGTTTAGGATCCAAGCGAATACCCAAATCGTCAACTAGAGTGATCCTTTCCAGAGAGCGGCAGTTCAGCGTATATGTCGCAAGCTTAGGAGAGACACGTGAAAATGACATGAGCTTGCATTTGGATTATTAAGTTTGCAGTGCACCATTTTTGAAAGTTATTAAGATCTGTTGGTAAATCTGACTGGCTACGCCGTCCTTATATTGGACGCAAAGCTTAACGTCGTCTGCGTACATGAGTACTCTGGAGTTAGTCAAAACTTTGGGCAAGTCGTTAATAAATAATGAAAAAAGTAAGGGACCCAGGTGGCTCCCTTGCGGGACGCCAGAGGTCACCCGGAGTACATTCGACAAGTTGTTTTTAAAGATGCCATTTAGATAACTTAAGATCCACCGAAGAAGATCGACAGGAAAACATATTTAGCCGAGTTTCCTAATAAGAAGGGAATGATTTACAGAGTCAAATGATTTACTGAAATCAGTATAGATCACATCTGTCTGTAAGTTTTGTGGAAAGCCCCTTATGATGAAAGAAGTGAGCTCCAGAAGGTTAGTTGTCGCTGATCTTCGTTTAACAAATTCATGTTGGCATTACTGATCTACACAGGTGCTGCAAATGGGGAGTAATTACGTTTTCGAAAAGTTTTGGGATGGCTGACTACTTAGAGATTCCTCTATAGTTTTAGCATCCACTTTGCTACCTATTTGGTGGAGAGGAATGACGAATGATTCCTTCCAAATAAGGGGAAATTGGGATGCTTCTAAGGATAAGGTAAACAATTTTAGAAGGGGACTGCACAGGGCCTCGGCACAATACCTAAGCACACAGCCTGGTATTCCATCGGGACCTGGTGAGTAAGCTGGCTCGACACGTTGAAGATCCAAAAGAAGGGAGCTTTCGGTTAAGCTAGGACTGAAGATTAGGTTTGATTTGGGCATGTTATAAGAATA
>VNJO01006738.1:0-19979 GCA_008042535.1 Drosophila tani | reverse complement strand
CGTCGCTATCTCCGCCTCTTTCGCTCGCTGAAATCATTAAAAGTTCATGAAATCGAACTTAACCCGAGCTTCGGATGCGATTTCTCTTAATTTCGCTCTTAAGACGAAAGCCGCCAAAAATACACAAATTCCTCAATGGAGCGTGTGCAAGACGTTAAGACCGTAATCGGAGCTTAAGCCCATAAATTCGTTAATTAGTACAAATAATGCAAATTTTGGCTAAATCAGTCCTTTTTAAGGGATCATAACGGGAATAATTTCTACCTGAAACGCTAAATATAAATGATGAACTTTACATAATTATCAAAACTTTATTATATAAGAATTTAAGTTTATAATAACGTTTAACATTAACATTTAATGGGTTTTGTAATTAAATAATACATATTTACATTATTTTATTTTTCTCTATTATATTAACACCCTAATTATTTAGCCTTCCTCCTGAAACTTGAGGATGGTATCCAACCCAAGAAAGCTACGTTCAAAATTGAATCCTCCTTAAATTTGCATCAAGCTTAGAAGTCTTTTTTTTTTCTATGTTAAAAAATCATATTATATCTTCAAGTTTTTTTCCCTTTCCCTTTAATTTCTTCAATATAATGTCTCATTCAGCTTTTCGGATGCTTGAAAAAGGTTGTTGGCAGTGCTGCTTCAATGAGTTCTCATACTCTGTGTTCTGTGTATAACTCTCGCATTATTCCCACCCATTTAAGTCGAAAGTTTACGACCGGCGTTTATTGTATGAAATATATTAATATACGGGGGGTATGCATAGCGACGACGGGGCTTAAATATTTGCTGTGTGGTGGAAAATCGTCAAGGACAAGCCAAGAAAATGGGTAACTGCCACACCCTCGAAATAACTACAAATTTTCGGTTTTATGCGAATATTATGCTGAATCCGCTAAATTCGCTCCTAATGGTTTATGATTTAAACGGTTCTCGGGATGTTTTCCCCGAATGATTGAGACGGACTTTTATGTCGAATGAATATTTTGCAAATGAAATTTTCCGCTTCGGAAATGGGTAAACATGTGATTAGAGGATATACAGCAGCGAGTGATTGATAAATATTAACAAGGAACTTGGGATTAATATTAATGAGACATTTCAGAATGCGGCAGGATGAGAGGTAAATGGAAAGTGACTCGGGGTTGTATCTATTTAGCAATGCGCGATTAATATTAATGAAGGATTTACGATCGAACCTAGGGGCAAATCAGCAAATTGAAATCATTAGAGATCTTTTAGTGTGCATAACTTTGCCCAAATAAATTCACTTTTGCGAATATGGAATTCTAGAGCAACCGGCAAACCAGATTTGGACAAAATATTTTCATACAGGTCTGCCAACTCCTTTCCTGCAAAATTCTTGGGCATTCCATTCTAAACCCGATACCGATTCCGATTCTGCCTCTGCCTCTGATTCCAATTCCGATTTCGATGCCAATTTGAGCCGTAACCCACAAGTGACAAAATACACATGACCATAAAACCACAAGACTGTCATTACCATATTCACTCCGTGTCTAGAGCGACAGACTCCAGCCAACCTGGCCAAGTTAACTCGGAGCTAGTGTGCACTGCAAGAAATTGGGATTGCTTTTAGGGCAGACTTCGGTATAGTTTTCTTGGATTTTCTTCTAAAATTAAAATAGCTACAAAATCTAAGAAAGCGTATTAGAAGCGCCACAGCTGCGACTCAAACCCTCGCCTTCCAGAGTGCGAGTGAGATAGATAGCAGGTTTTAACTTTATTGGTAAATGACTCTCAGGTACTTAATTTTAGGAAAACTTTTATCTAGTATTTGAAACTCAATACTTTTAGTGTCCTGGAAATAAAATCCAAACCCATTATTTATGACAAATGGAAAGATTAAATTTTTTATCATAGAACCCTATAATATTAGGCATATTTCTTACAGCTTAAAATCCGAATTTATCTCAAAAGTTACCCCGTTTATTTACCAGTGTGGAGATGGCCAATAGAGCGAGCTGGCCCGAAAGAGAGACGCAGACGGAGACGGTGTTAAAACTGATCATGTTTTGTCAAACGCAAGGTCGTTAGAGGCCGTTTGCAAATGTGGTTCTGCCACTGTGGCACACATAGATACACAAACACACACTCCCCGACCTGTTGTTTTTGTTATTGCTGCTGTTGGTGAATTGCCGGCGGCCAAGAACCACAACAACATCAGCAACAACACACGGCAGAAATGCTACTTAGCAGCTCAGGTTGCCATCGTGGCGCCTTCAGCCATCTCTTTTTTCTTTGAGTTTGGTATTAAGTTGGCTTGCTTTGGTTGGGAAGGAATTGACTTTGAAAAAAAAAAAAATAGTGCCTCTCAACTTTCATGTTGGCTGAACACACATTTTTCCATACCGGTTCCCGCGATTAAATAGAAAGAAAGAATTCCAAAGCATAAACAGCTGGTGCCTGCGGCTGCGAGTGGTTGGCTGAGATTGGTGGTTGGATTGCGATTGTGGCCGGATTTCGAGAGCATGTGAACTTTGATCTGTCAGAAACGGCAAGCGATTAGAATGATATTCCATCTTTGTCAGCTTAGTGCAGGTAACGAGGGGTGCACTGAGAGGAATTGGGTTAATTTAGGCTATTATAACAATTAAAACAAAATAAATAAACTTTTTAACATATTATTTCAAGAGATTTGATACCTAAGTAAAGTTATTAAACTGCCAGAAAATATTTATTCTTAAAAAAACGAAAATAACATCAATATTCCATATATTTTTTGTCATAACTAATTAGAAAAATAACCATATTTAAGAGTTTAATATCCAGAGATTTGAAAACCTTCACAGAATCAGATCTCGCAAGTCCCAAGAGATCTCCGAAACACCTGAAATCAGATATATATTTTGCACGTGTACAAATCGGGAAAGGGGCTGGGGGAAGTTACAACAAAGTCGTACTAAAGTGCCATTAAAATTCCAACTAACAACTGCCATTAAAACTAATACGATGATAAACATCTCGATGCCTGGGACCGCGCGACTATACGACTCTGCGACTCTGTGACTCGGGGACTTGGGGACTCGGAGATCTCGAGATTTTCATTTTCATAACAATTGCAAATTTTGCACGTTGCGGCCCCATCCAAATTGAGATCCAATCTGGTTTGCTTGCACTAAATTATACACACACTCAGGCACAGGTAGGAGGTACGGGGCACACGGTGCTCTGTGCTCACATTGTTCGTAGCAACTGCATACAAATTAGTGAAATATTTTGCCTGTTTTTGGTCGACATCTATCTAGATTTATAGATACATTTACAATTAGTGGCGGCGGCGGCGGGCTCCGTTCGACTCGCGCGGCTCTATTATTTCCCTCGTTCTGAATCTAAGTCTGAGTCGCTGAATCTGGCTTTAACCTGTCACCGCCGGCAGCCGGCAGCTGGCTGAATATCGCACACCGCACACTGCACTCAAGGGTTAAAGGCAATGTGCGATTGCACAAGTTGCCGCCAGTTGCCACAATTTGACTTATGATCGACATCAATTCTAATGCGCCCCGCTGCAGCTGTCAGCGTGTCGTTAACAGCCAAATGGCTAGAAAATCCAGATGCATAGATACCTGCCCATAAGTATATCTCAGCATATTGGTATATATGTGCATATGTGGGCTGGCAATCAGCCGAGGGATCAACTAACGAGATACGAGCACGGGGGAATTTTAAGGATAAATTATTGCAGCATAAATTACCAGACTTTGCATAATCCCAGCTGATTTTCCCCAGCACAGAGAAAAGGCAATGAAGTTATTGGAATTTAATTAATTTTCAATTTCTGAATTTTAACCTGAAGTTCTTTTATATCAGTTGCATAAAATCAAATTTTAAATATTATAAAAAAAGAAGCATTTATTCATAGACCTCGATAATTATTTTATATAAAATTCGATAATCAGCAATTATTCTCAGAACTAGGACAAAAAATGACTTATACTGAAAAAGGCTTTATATATTTTTATATAAAAAAACTCCTCTTAATATATCTTTTTAAAACCTTTAAAAATTCTTTAATTTAAAGTCATATAATCAGCAATTAATTATAATACTGCCAGAGTTAGTATAAATAAAAACCACAGGTTTTATGACTTAAAAATGTTTTAAATATTTTTATATAAGAATACTCCTAATAAAATATAACAGAAAAACCAATAAAAACCCCCTTTTTTTACACCAATTTCACTCCATTAAATTAATTATCTAAAAAACCCATTTAGGAGGCATTTTCCCTCAGTGCAGCTAACCCCAAATGAAACAAAAGTCAAAGCAATCGCCACGCCCGAAAGTAAATTACACTGAAGGTTAGAGGGCAGAACTTCAATGAGCAATTGCAATTGGAATACCATAAATCAGGTGGAAGAAAAAAATATCCAGGGGGAAAGGGGATGTACTCCATACTGACCATAGTGCACACTCACAAATCATCGGCTCAGCGGCTCAGTGACAGCCATCTTTCAGATCGCTAAGCGCATTTGTGCAAATTGCGCATACGCCACATGGGCTTTAAGACTAATTTATGGTGTTTTTTTTTATCTTAATTTTACAGAACGGATTTGTGAACTGTCGCAATACCTGTCCGCCCATCGATGATTGTTATATACAGGAGAAACCAGAAAATTCCTGTTGCAGCAAGTGCAAGGGTAAGTTAAAGGATAATAAAGGATATGGGAAAATAAATAAAATAAAATGAGAATAATAACACATAGT
Organism: Drosophila tani; assembly: GCA_008042535.1. Taxonomy (NCBI): domain Eukaryota; kingdom Metazoa; phylum Arthropoda; class Insecta; order Diptera; family Drosophilidae; genus Drosophila; species Drosophila tani. The sequence goes on along the minus strand of VNJO01006738.1, from coordinate 15,239 downwards.
ATTTTGAAAGGGAATTTATTATCAATATATTCTTAATTTTATTTTTTTTTCATTGTTTTCAAATAAGAAAATTCAGTTGATCTTACTAAAAAATATTATTATTCGTTTTATTTTTGCAAATAAAATCTAGAACCTTAATTTCTTTGGGATTTATATATCTAAACTCTATTTAATCTAACTTAAATGATTTTTGTTTTATACTTTCCTTAGGTTGCATCTTCCGTGGCGTTCCCTACGAAAGCGGAGCGGAGTGGAGCGACCCAGAGGATCCCTGCCGGACATACAAGTGCATGGCGACCGTGGTCACCGAGACGGTGCAGAAGTGCTACTCGCAGTGCGACGACAATCAGCTGCAGCCGCCTCGGCCCGGGGAATGCTGTCCCACCTGCCAGGGTGAGTATTCAGTCTCCTAAGAACTGATACCTCAATCAAATCCAGTCCAAGACCAGTCCCCGGTAGCATCAGTCACTAAAATTAGCCGGAGACACACCGCTAATGCCTCATAATCGTTAGACAAAAGGAGAGTCGAGCCAATGATTCAAGCAGAAAAATAATAATGCCCTACGCAGGGGTACTCGAGACTGTTTGGCACTTTAAAAAAATATTTCTGAGACTGAAAATGAATTTAAAATTCATAAATGAGGGCTAATCATTGCCCAAGCCAAAGTAGATCATCTGAGATAAGGCCCCAGCATTTTTTTATGTCTCTATTACCCCAAAAAATGATTTATTCATGGGACATTTCGATATTCCGATATTCCAATGCTCAGAGCTCCGTTGATCCGCTGATCTGCTGAGATCTGCTGCGATCTGTTTTGATCTGTTCTCTGTTTTTGTTGGCCCGCTTATTTATGGGCTTTAAATTGTCTATTAAGGCGACAATGTCGCCCCGCATATTCCGATTCGCAGTGCCGAGAAAACCGAAAACCAAACAAAACAAAGCATCGGAGCCACCAAATCTGGGGCCTTCCTATGACGCTGCTCCCTATGCAAATAGCGACCGCTTGGAAACTTGTTTCGCCTTGTGGAAAATTTCTTGGCCCGCCGCCAAGCAAATCAAACCCGAACTAAATCATAAGTGTCCAATGCTAAATGTCTGTCGGGGATTTCTCGCTGGCAGGTTGCAAGATCAACGGACAGACGGTGGCCGAGGGCCAGGAGGTCGACGCCTCCATCGATGACCGCTGCCTGGTGTGCCAGTGCTCCTCCAACCAGCTGACCTGCTCCAAGAAGACCTGCCCCGTTCTCCCGTGTCCCATGTCGAAGCAGATAAAGCGTCCGGATGAGTGCTGTCCCAGGTGTGCCCAGCATCAGGGCTTTATGTCGGTGCCAGGTGAGTTTATTTTACTTAAATATGATAAATATAATTTTTAAATAAACATAATTTTATATTAATTATTGATTTTCCCGACTTATAACTATTTTTATTCGAATTCTCCTCTTTCCCAGGCAAATGCTTCTTCAACAACAAGGTCTATCCCGAGAAGACGCAGTTCATGCCGGACAGATGCACCAATTGCACCTGCCTCAATAGCACCGCCATGTGCCAGCGCGCCACCTGCCCCATCCTGGAGTGCTCGCCCGAGTTCCAGGAGTTCCAGGACGGCTGCTGCCCGCGCTGCGCCGTCGCCGAGGTGCGGAGCGAGTGCAGCGTCAAAGGAGTGACTTACCAGAACAACGAGACCTGGGACATGGGTCCGTGCCGGAGCTGCCGTTGCAATGGGGGCACCATCCGCTGCTCCCAGATGCGCTGTCCGCCGGTCAAGTGTCGGGCCAACGAGGAACTCAAGCTGCCCCCGGGCGAGTGCTGTCAGCGATGTGTGGAGACCGCTGGGACCTGCACGGTGTTCGGGGATCCCCACTTCCGCACCTTCGACGGCAAGTTCTTCAGCTTCCAGGGCAGCTGCAAGTACCTCCTGGCCAAGGACTGTCTCGGGCACACCTTCGAGATTCGGCTGACGAACGAGGGCAGGGGCACGCGGCATGCCAGCTGGGCCAAGACGGTGACTTTGAGGCTGCACAACCTGCGCGTGAATCTCGGCCAGAAGCTGAGGGTGAAGGTGAACGGAACGAGGGTGCTACTGCCCTACGTGGGCACTGCTGGAGGGAAGAATGTGACCATTGAGCGGCTGTCCGATGGCGGAGCCGTGATGCTGCGGTCGGAGATGGGCTTGTCCCTGGAATGGGATGGTGGCGGCTTCCTGCAGGTCTCCGTGCCGGCCAAGTTCAAGCAGCGACTGTGCGGCCTTTGCGGGAACTTCAATGGCAGTGCACGGGATGATCTCACGGGCAAGGATGGCCGGAACCACGGCGACGACGAGGTCTGGCACTTTGCCAACTCGTGGCGCGTGGGCGGACCCAAGTCGTGCTCCCGCAAGCGCGAAATCCTGGCGGCGGTGCCCACCTGCGACAAGCGCAAGTCCAGCTTCTACTGCCATCCGCTGAGCGTGTCGCCGCTGTTCGGCGAGTGCAACGAGCGCCTCAATCCGGAGAACTACATGGCCGCCTGCCGGATGGACGTCTGTGAGTGTCCCTCGGGCGCCTGCCACTGCGACAGCTTTGCGGCGTACGCCCACGAGTGCCGGCGTCTGGGCGTCCAGCTGCCAGACTGGCGAACAGCCACCAACTGTCCGGCGGGATGGCGGCGCAATGCCACCTTGTCCAGTTTCCTGCACAACGAGTTCTACGGCGACTCCAGCTTCCGGAGGGGTCGCAAGCGGAAGAACCACCACCTGCAGCTGCAGCAGCACAAGCTGAGCCGCCACCACAGGCTGGGCACCAGCCACAACCAGCTGGAGAAGCCGGGCCAGGCCGCCGGTCCCAAGGAGCGCGAGCGGCAGCGGGACGAGGACTTCATTGCGAAGCACGTGCCCAGCGGCCTGCTCTTTCCACGTGCGCCGGATCGCACGCCGCCGCCCCTGCACTAAGCCTCCACAGGGGTGGACGAGGGGAGGAGAGAGAGTTTAAGTTTAGTTACTCACTTAGTTACTGCATCCATCCGCATTCACACACGCACACACATCGAAAGGGCCACTATTCATAGCATACTTTTGGCGGCCCAAAAAGTGAGAGGCATTCGGAGGGGATTCCCCGAAAAACTAACTGATTTTAAAAGGATTTTTATTATTTTTCACAGAGAAAAATAGGGATATTAAAGAAGGTTATATTTGAAATATTTTTACATATACTTAAAGTAAAGAAACTAAATTCAGCCCAGGGGAATCCCCTCTTCCACCCAGAAATCCTAGTTGAATTCGCTTCCATGACAGCCAGGCAACAGTATTACGCTGAACGGTCCTCTGGAGTAGGTAGATATATATCGGAAAACTATATATATATACATCGCACACATCATCCATCCATCCTGTCGCCATTTCTCTCGTGTAGCCTAAGTTTTATTTATTTTAGCTTTAGTAACAAGGAGTTTTTATTCGGAGAGCCTGTTGTTTGTGTGCCTGTTTTATATTTGTATTCCTGTATGTGTGTTTTTAATGTCGCGCTAAACTAAAGTAAAAACTAAACACTAAAAACTAATAACTAAGAACTAAGCCTTAGCTAAGTGTACTTAGAACTAAACGCAATCCTAGCTGAAATACTTGATAATGTTTGCTTAAAATTTAAGCTCTAGCGAGAAGGAGGAGGAGGAACGAACCTACCCAACAACTACTATATACTATATACTATAACTATATACTATATATGAGAATTGCACAAACAGTATTTTTGCTTAGTTGAAACTTGAAGATCCAACACACGCTCCTACTCAAAGCTAAACTAATCTTAATAGAAAGCTCCCCTAAAACAAAAAAAAAACACTTAACCAACTCGAAATTCCGCTTATCTCAAATCGCAGAATTAACCAACTTTTACCCCAAAAAACTGTGTTAGTATTTATACAACTACAACTACTATGTACTACTATATATCCCCAACTATTTATGCACTTAACCGGAGGAGAACAAGGAGAGGAAACCCACAACTCTTTGCCATTTTTCAATTTTACAAATTAATCGAGTTTAAAGTTAAATGTAATGTACGATAATTATCTCTTTATATACCATAACTATAACTGTACTACTTGTATGGCTGGATCTGTAAATTTACAAGAAATATACTTGAGAATATCCCAAAAAAATCAAAAAACAAATGAAAAGAACAAAAAACAAAACAAAAATCAATGCCACACACAATGCAAAGTGGATCAAATGAAATTTAAATATATGAAAAAAACAATTTAAGAATTGTGTTTATCTTTTGGGGAAAGGGGTTCTTAAACATCTGATGTCTCTGAGAATTTTAGAAATATTTTTTGTAGCAAAGAATTATACTTTTACAGGATTTCTTCTCTTAAAAGTAAAAAAGTAAATTCAGCTGATCTTTTTAAAAAAAATTTGCTTTTAAAAGCAAGAAATTCAACATACATTTTGAAGGTTTAAAATCAATAGTTCTTTCCCCAACTTAATGTACCATAAATATAATTTTAAGCCCCAAAGATTCATTTCTAATAGCCTCGTGAAAAAACATGGCAAAATCAAAGCTTAAGCCATTAAGAGGGAACTGCAGCTGACCGGGAATTGAATTGCCTGTGGGAATGGCAACTGCTGGCTTTATTTTCCCCGTTCCCAAAAAAATAAAAATAATAATAGCTAGAGGATCCCCCAGAATATTCTTGTGTTTATTGTTGTTCGTTCGCTCGTGTGTGGCATCGGTTTCAGAGGCACGAACTCCGATTCCAGCGCTCAACGACGACACTGCGTCTGGGGTGGACACCAGACTCCAGACTCCAGACTCCGGACTCCGGACTCCAGACTGCAGAGTACAGACTCCAGACTCCAGGAAGGAAGTGGAGAGTGGCGAGTGCAAAGCCAAGGGCCACTTCAGAGTCCGAGTTCGAGCATCGGATTCAGTCTGGCTGGCGTCGAATTACGGGGCATGGCCATTAGCCATTAGCCAGTTGCCAGTTGCCAATTTATGCATGTTTGCTTAGCAATAATTGTCAGCGATGTCTAGGGTCGATACCCAGTTCTCAGTCCCCAGCCCCCATCCCCTGCCAATCCAATCCAAGACCAATTCCCAGGGCAAGTTTGTCTGTAATTCGATTCGGACTTGCTGCTTGCCACAAGCTGGGGGCAGCACTTGGAGAATTCCAAGAACGAGGCGGCCGCTCGTAAATTCAAGCGATCCCGATCACCGACGATCGCCGGCGATTTAGAAGGAAAACACAATCTGGGGGCCGATGGAGGCCCATTGAGGAAAGCAGACTGCACGGCGAGAAATCGATGATTGAATGGCTATAGAAAATAGTGAAGGGTCAGGAATGAATGAGAAAATAATGTTTTGCAATAAGATATGATAAAAAAATAATATTTAAATCAAGCAGATTATATTGTAAGTCAGTCTAATAAAGTTATGTATATTTTAATCTCAAACAATGCACAGTGGTTCCGTCAGAGGCCAAAAATCAAAAAATTTGATGACATATTTTTTAAACAAAATGTATCAAAATTGTCTCTTAAAAGTCCAAACTTCTCTTTGGCATACCGGATTTTACTAGAAATCTAACGGTACTTTCTAAAAATAGATTTGCAATCGTGAACACGTGTTCATTTTGGCAACGCAGCTGCGCTTTGGAAGTTATTTCTCTCTTTCAATTCGCCCTTTAAAGTGATCAGACGTACGCTGCAGTGCTCCGATTTGAATAATTTAACATGAATTATGAAATTGAAGGTATTTACTTTAAATTGAGATATTAATAATTAACTTTCCTGGAAAAGTTTTTTCGTAAAACTAATTTCATCGAATAACCCTTTTTTGTGTATTTTTTTAAAGTATATTTTATGTTTAGTTAGACTTTTTGTTATGTTCCAAGAAAACCCAGAACTTGGTTTGTATGTTTTTGTGATCGTCTTATTTTAGGTTACTAAATATTTTAAAATTAGCTGCCGAAATTTGCCGATGTGTGTTTTCTACTAATATTACTAAAGCAGTTAAAGGTGAGTCTTTGCTTATTGTGCTGTTGCGCTTTTGCGCTGTTGCGCTTCAAAGTGGTCAAACGTTTGATATAGTGATCCGATTTTCTTTATTCAAAATGCATTTTAAAGTTGAAGGTATTTACTTTAAATGTATATATTAAGAATTAAAGAAATTCAACAAATTTTTTAGTGAATTTTCACAAAATCGATTTAATTTTTTTTGTGTATTTTGTGAATGTCTTTTTGATGTTTACCTAAAGTTTTAGTTGTGTTCCCCCCCGATTCCCCCATAGATATTATGTTCATTGTATTAATCAGAGTTTTTACTTAATAAAAGTGTTTAAGTCAGCTGGAGAAACTCACAGATGTGTGTGAAACAATCAATAATCTAACGCATCTTTTTATTTCTTCAAGGTCAAACTTGTCCAGCAGAGCCCCTGTGTTGTCTTTTGTGTCTCTGCCTTTGTGTTCGTCTTTTGTGATTGTTTACAGCTTTTATTTGTCAGTTAATTACTTTTACCTAAAATTATTATATTTTTTGTCCCTTTTTTAAATTTTTTTTTACATTCCCAAAATAGATTTGAATTACTGTGTATTTTCACGACAGTATATTTTGAATTTATGGTGCACCAAAGATGGTAGCAACGCTGCAAAATTACTGGAAGTTACATATAAGTTATCAAAAATGTAAAGCTTTTGTAAAAAGCTGGCATCGTATTGGCAGATTGCTTATCGGAATAAAGAGAGATTTCTTATAAAAAAATCAACGCTACTAGAGTCAACTATTTCATTACTTAATGAAACAATTTAAAAAGAATATGATTTTGTTTTGTTGTTTGTTCTCCACATTAAAAATATTTGTATATGGCTTAAGCTTTTTGTCTGTTATCTGAGAGGGTGTGCGTCGGGGTGGAAATAGGCAATCACATCAGCACATATGCATATGTATTATAGACATATGTAGGTTAGTAAATAACTTACAGTCAAAATATTAGCCTGCAATTATGAATTTACTGAATTTATGACTGCTTTCTCCAGAAAGCGCAATTACTGAGGAAATCGTTCCCAAGGAAGCTACAGGATATAGTGGTACGATCTGGTACATTTTTTTACTATATATTTATAATATTTTTATAGATTTTTTGGAAAAGTTTCATAGCGATAGCACATCTAGAAGTATTTATGGCCGCGGCTCCATACAAGCCCGACCACTGTGCAATGGTCTCTTTGCTTTTAATTCTTTAAAAATAAAACCTCTAGCTAAGTTAGAAAGCAGTTAACCATTTATTATTTTTATTTTATTATATAATGTGAAGTTAAAAAGGCTTTATAATATTTTTAAATCGAAAAACCAATTTAGGTCCATTTAAAATATGTTAAATGGGCTTTAAGCTTAAAATAGAATGATGCATATCTTATAAATATAAATCGTATTAAAGGAAGCTTAATGTATTTCCTTTTCAAGCAATACATTAAGCAGAGTACTAAAATATAGTTCAAAATAAATAAACGCACGCTTTAAAAAAGTTTCTTCAATGTTCTACTTGCAGTTTTTTTAAGTCTTAATAAATTATCACAGCATCATTATTTATTGTTGGAATTTTTTAATTTTGTTTATTTAATTTATTTGTAAGTTTAAAGTATTCCCTGAGCATCAAGAATTTTTCCGAGTGCCATACCACGCAACAGGCACGTGCACTGAATGCGCAAACAAGTCGATCGGTCAGGTTGTTGCCGCTGCTCTGTACTTCACTTCACTTCACTTCCAATTGCAACTGCCCGCCTGCAGCCTGATTGATGTCCGTCTCCTCGGCTCCCGTGGCTTCTGATTCTGGAGAAATCTTGGACTCTATCGGTGACATCTGCCTTTGAGCGCTTCCGCGTGTCCGCGTGTCGCTCCTCGGGAGACGCCGCTCGACGCGTGCTCGCGCCTTATCGGGCGCTAACCTGTCCATATCGGAGCAGCTGCCTCATAGCCCCACGTTCCGTGGGGGCATCTGCTGGCCAGGCCAGCGATGGTGTGGCGCCACGGCGTGCGCCAAATTTGGCATTCGGTGAAATGTTGTCTTCTGGCGAATTACGGACAAGTGGCGTTTGCTGCATTCCCCAAGGGGCGACATTAGACGACAGCGACCATGTTCTTCATAATTCATAATTTGAGAAGCCCTCTCCTATGCTTCAACTCTTGTTCTCCCTTTGAATGGCCACTTAAAATCCACAATTTATCAATTCCTTCTGGCAGGACCACGAGATGGCCGGCGATAAGCCGCGACGAGCAAGGACAATCGTTGCCATTGGTCATGCATCATCTGTGGTACACACAGAGAAAGCTTAATGGAATTTTTGTAATTAAATAAAAATGCCACAAAAAATAGTACACCTTTTAGAAAAAATGTTATTACATTTTAAATGCTATAATCTATTAGTAATCCCCGGATTCTGTGCGTCTTTAAAATTAATAATTAATTAATTAGCAATATATTTTATTATTTTCATGTTTTAATTTTACTTTTCACTTTTTTGTATAACATTTTAATATGTTATGAAAATAAAAACGTAAGAAATCCTTTGCTTAGTTCCAACAGATTATAATCTAACAACTGTGTTATTCTTGAAATCCTTTCAATATTTTATTGATGACTTTATAAATAATAGATATTGAAGTTTATTATTGCTTTAAAAATAAAACCTCTAAGTGTCAAAAAATCCATTGAAAATAAATACATAATTCATAAGTAAATCTTTTCTCTCCCTGTAAAATGGGCATCCAAGGATGCGACTTCCTAAGTGTGCATAAGCGAGTGGAAACGCATGAATCATCCGTTGGATGCGTGGGCAGCAGCCATTGTCATCGTCATTGGGGCTTGGCCATTAGCGCATAGCATCCATATGTCAGCGGCTTCCAGCCGGAGACTTCGCCCACGTTCACATCCTCAGCTGGGCTCAAGGGCTGCACTTCGCCTTCGGGGGATGGCTGTGATTTTCCATTTTCGCATTTTTTCCGGATGCGGGAAACCAAAGCTGTTGACAGAACTGGACAAATGGGGGCATTATTTATGTTATTGATACGGCAGTAGCAGCAGCGGCGACGGAGGCGGGAGTGAGGAGTGAGAAATACTAAAGTGCGAAAGAGTGCGGCTGCGGGAGTGACAGTAATTTGTGGCATACTCTCCGGCGCTGACCCAAATGCCCCTAAAACGGGGTGGCCATCCCCGTTTGGATTCACCATTAGAAGTGGTGGGAACGACAAACCAAAGCGAGGAATGACTGCTAAGATCAATGATTCAATAGGTGGGTGAGTTGTCCTAGTTTTTGTGGGGTTACTTTAAGGTTGAAGTAACAGATTTATTTTTATTTTTATTTATTACTACAACCACTTGAGTCTATTTACAATAATAGATAATACATTTTTTTTTTATGCTTTAAATACTTCACTTTTTGATAAAAACGAACATTTGACGATTTACGTTACACAAAAGTATCTGAAATTATATATAAGAATGTTTTTGATTTTTTTTATAACTTTTAAAGGCATCTAAAAATGTAATTTATTTATATTTTCATTTTAAAAGTATTATCGTTTGACTTAGATAGCAACCTGAAGTTAATGAACTATTTAGTATTATTAGATACGCTCCAGATGATTTCTACGAATCGCTTTTATTAGCATATTTCCTAATTTGTTGATTAACTTTAGTTAGCAGATTTTTATTGTGGACACGCTTCAGTTGATATTGAATAAATCGATTTTTGAGGAAGTTATTAAAATGTATTAAAAGTAAGGAAACTCAGCTGAGCGATTTTTAAGGAGTACATTTAATTACTCTTAAGATTAATTACTATCATAAATCAATGATTGATTTGTATCACTCTTTCTCTAAATTTAGAAATTAATAAATTAGCCAAATAAATTTTGTAAATATTTAAGTAACCTTAATCACTCCTCCTAAGGCTATTGAGTTAATTAAGCCGTCTTGGCCAGAGTTAATAAGCCGTGCAAATTAGTTATTAGTTATCGCTGACACCACCCCCGCCCTAGTCCCCATCTTCGCACAGTTGGCGCTGTCAATCAACAATCGAGTAAGTCATTAAAAAGCACGAATGCCTGGGAAGATTTGTTTGGGCTTACACACGAGATGAATGACTGAATGAATTGTTGAATTAATGGATAGCTAAAGTCTCTCTCCCTCTCCCTCTCGCCCGATTCTTATGGCTTTTGACTAATTTAATTGGCAATCAAGTATTCAGCGTTGCCTTAAATGGCCATAGCGTGTGGCTCCATCAGAATCGGAATATCGGCAAGCCCGCACGAATCAAATCACTATTAATTACCCATAGTTATGGGCCATTTGAATAATTAAGTAAAAGGACTCGAGGAAGTTCCTCAATGGAAGGAAACTCTCTTTCTTAGAAGATTCCCTCTCTAAGTTGCCTTAGCTCAGCACAGACAGAAAGGCGTCAACAACAACAGAATCTTTTGTTTATTTTTATTTATTAACGTTTTGTTTTGCACTTTTTGTCACCCGCTTTTTTTTTGTCTCGAAACTGGTTGGTATCCATCAGATTCGGATAATTTTTTGGCACATGCCGGGCTGGAACAATACGGTTTATTAATTATACTAAATGATTTCGCTTGTTCCCTGAGTTACTTGCTTGTAGCGATTTATTTCGCTTCATTTGCGCAATCAGATGTAATTATGCAAAGACAAGACCCGAGGGAGTGTGGTGTTTGTTGGCTCATGACGGAAGTGGCGGTGGCAGTGCCATCAGTATTGAGTATTAATTGCAATTATCTAATCTTGTAATCTCACTCTGCCTGGGATGGGGGTGCATAATGGCGCAGCAAGTCGCGATTTGAACTGTGGGAACCGAGATATACGGACTTGAATCAAAGATTCATCACTAATGACTGCTGTTAGTGTCAAAAGGGTTTAAGATGATCAAATAGAAGAAATCTTTTAAAGAATTTAAATTTTTTATTACACGGATTTCAAATTCAATTTCATATATTCCCAACGTAAAAAAGAAATATTTATACAACAGTTTTTAAATTTTATTTATTGCTAAGGTAGCATATTACCCAAAGATCCAAGACTCTCTTACTCCCAACATTTCCCAGGGTAACCCAGCACATGCTACAAAACCATCAATTAGCAGCACACACACGCCACACACTCACCTTTCTTCTCGAATTTCTCTTCCATAAATCCATATGAAAAGCAACTTAAATCACGCGTCAGTCTTAAGTGCCGCCTTATCGGGCATAATCGCAGTTTGAATTTGCATACTGAGGCCACTAAATTTAGTCTAATAGGTTCTAGGTTCCAGGCTGATGGCCCCATCAGCTGCCCCGGAGCCAGATTCGGATATATGTGTCAATAAAAGTCGGGTAATTAATTGCACGCCCCCCGAAATAGCCCCGAAATAGCCGAATAGCCGGATAGCCGCCGTTTCCCAAGCCCCATAAAGGGGTATATATAGCGACGAAGCATATGTATTGATCGGATCGATCGCCTAACGATCGCATTAACATCAAACGCGCACATTTTATGGCCTGTCAACCGATCGATGTCCACATAGATCGATCGATAGCTTCCAGCTCGTGGCAACAATATACTCTCTCCTCTCTCTTTTTGGTATTAATTGATACTGTTAGATTTTAAGGGTATATATAATAGAACTATAGTACATAATTCTTAAGAATTATAAATTTAAAATCAGCAAAGGAAAATCTCTTTTTTTTATCATACACAATTTATTTTGTGCACTAATGATTTGCCAATATTTTATATTATGTAACACAAAACACATCTGATACTTCTAGACAATTTAAAAGCAAGACTATGTTATAATATTATAGAATTTAGGTAATATAATAAAATGTGGATAATAAGATATAATAACATATAATAACATGTAGATAATAAAATAACACATTATATATTACATTGTAACAGATTAATAGTCTAGAAATATTGTTGGTTATATACAAAAATATTATATTCGATGTTGACACAGTCCAATAAAGGTTACTTAAATTTAACAAAAGACATCTAAATTAGTTGAACTAATACATGTAGATAATAGGATAACATGTAGATAATCGGATAACATGTAGATACAATATAGAATCAGATACGTCTCTATTATTGTAAACAAAATGTAAAATCAATGTTTGGCGCCTCTCAACAAGCTTTTTTTTTTAATTTTAAAGGCAGTCCAAGTCAAACCAAAATATTCAATGATCACATTCTTAGTTTATAAACATGTAACAAATAAACAAAATTATAAAGAACTCTACCATCTAGATAAAACGCTAACAAGTTGATAATAATCTCTATAAAGTAGCGGGTATTTCCTTGTCGAGCTACTGATACGCTGTGATCTTTCTGGCCTTTTTGTTTGTTTTTTCTGCCTTTTCGTTTTTGTTTAATTTTTTGGCCAATTTTGGAATCACGAATTCAGAAACCCGACTTCGAGACACCGAGCGGGATGAAATGGAACAGCCAGACCGGGAAGACTCGGAGCACACATCCCATCCTCCGCTCGGCTGGCCCTCAGATTAATATTTATATTTATTATCATTATTTTGTGCAAACTTGTTCTTGGCCATTTCGTTTCGTATCGTTTCGTTTCGAAACGTGTTAGAAAGGCTTGGCCTGGCCAAGTCGGGCTTTGCGAAATGGCATTAGAATCGCCGGAGAGAGATATATACTCAAGCAGTATAAAAAGTCGGCTCTCTTGCCTAGTCCAAGTCCAAGTCGGAGTCCCAGATCTCGGTTCTGTGATCATTCAAACGGAAACATTCAATAAAGACGGCCACGCTCATTGGCCAATAGTGATTATTGAAAGTGCCTTTAGTTTAATTTAAATTGAGATTTATTTTTCTGTTAGTTAAATATATTCTGTTAGTTTAAAAAAATGTCAGCTCTGCTCAAATGGACTGCCTGCGTGGCCCTCATCCAGTTGGTCCTGGCCAAGGACTACAGCTGGTGTGATCCCAGTCTGTGTCAGCCTGGCACAAGACACATTGCCTGTCGGAATACGGGGGTGAGTAAAATCTATTTTTAATTAAATTAATTTGTATTAATTGTAAATACAAAGTATATAAGCTAACAATGATGAATACACACTTTTTAACCTTTTCTTTCTCCCTCATTAGGGAGAGATTTTAAATATCAATTGCTTATTATAAAATGTAAAGATTATGACAAAAACAAGTATTCTGAAAATGTCGAAGCCTTTGTCTGCTTAATTTATTTATATGTATTTAAATTAAATCGCAACAAATCTTCAATCAAGACGTCTTAATGTGGATTTAATGGTTATTATATCATAATCAAAGCTCGTTTATCGGCCAACGTTTAATTCGGAAATCGGAAACTATCTTGATTCTAAATATATATTCAGGAAATTATAATAAGACTCTTAATTCCAAAGTTAATTCCACTTTCTAATGATTTAAACTTTGCCATTAATAAAATTAACTGATTAAATTAATATTTATTGACATAAGGGTAGTTTTACAAATGTAATTATTTTAGAATATAATTTTTAACTTACAATTTCCTTCTTATAATTATAATTCCTATGGTTTTCTTAGCAATTCCACAGACGCTGCCAGCCGGATGCCTTTCAAGTCGATGTGAGTCGCAACAAGGCGGATTTCCTGCACGAACATAATAAAAGGCGAAACTTTTTGGCTTTGGGAAAAGTGCCAGGATATTATCCAGCCGCCCGTATGGCCACCATGGTAGGACCTCGAGACCCTTTTGAAATATATACAAGTTCCTAAACGGTTTATTCCTTAGGTGTGGGACGATGAGCTCCAGTACCTGTCCATGCTGAATACCCGCACTTGCAAGCTGGACCACGATGACTGCCACAACACCTACCGGTATGCCAACTCTGGGCAGAACTTGGCCGCCGTCTGGCGACCCAGGACTCAACACGTGAATGTCACCAGTTTGGTTGAAGAAGTTCTGGGACTGTGGTTCAACGAGTACGACCTGATAGACAGCAGCTTCATAGATGCCTTCAAAGTGACCTCGATATTGTAAGTAATTTGATTTAATATTAAAATTGTGATTATTTAATATTTAAGAAAGCAGAAAATAGCTGAGATTTGTAAAGAATAAATAATGAGTCTAAAACTATGCAATGATTTCGTAGTTTTTAATCTCTTAAATTTTGTAGCATACTTTTGTGCTTACTTTCAAATTATTTTACATAAATTTTAAGAATTTAGGCTTATTTAAGATCAAGATCAAATGACCTATTTTTATACAGATTTGATAATAATGATTTTGTAATAATACATTTTGTAGCAAACTTTTGGGCATAATTTAAATTGATTTCATATAAATTTTTGGAATTTAAGTTCATTTAAGATACAAATAGAATTTTTTAAGATCAAATTACTTATTTTGTACCTTAAATTGAAACAATTTCTATTAAATAAGATATTTTTAAGATTAAAATTATATAAAAAGTGAGCTTTTAATAACATTCCGTTTCCCCTTCTCTAGCGAGGACTACGGCCACTTTGCGGAGATGAATGTGGACAAGAACTTTGCCGTGGGCTGCTCCATCTTGAGGTTCACCCGTCCGGATTATCCCTCCGTGTACATCTACAACGTCATCTGCAACTACGCCGGACTCTATGCGTTAGGGGCGCCGGTGTACGAACGCGGTTATCCCGGCTCCCGCTGCACCACGGGCAAGAGCCGCTTCTATCCGGGACTCTGCTCCACGCGCGAGGAGTACGATCCCAATTGGTGAATGTTATTGTGATCCCAGAGGGGAAGTCCCTCTGCCCCCCGCACTCAGGTCCAACTGCCAAGAGTATTTAGTAATCTTAGCTTTAAAGAAAAATAAGAAAGAATACGAAGAAACAGCCAATAAATGATCGCATCGATTCCAGCCACCTTCTTTTTTTTAGTTTGGCTTGAATAACTTATTTAAATTCAGAGTCGTCACCGAGAGAGTCGTCTTCTGACTTCTGACCCGAAGGAGGTTGCATAACCGAAGTTGAGTCGAGTTGAGTTATAATAATATTAGTCAAGTTGTGCTGTAAGTTCGACCAAAATAAACAATGCGATTCTACAATTCTACAAAGAAAGCCAGTCAGACGCGGAGACTCTCTGGCGAGACTGGTTTGGCCCACAGAACTTTCGTTTGTTATTGACCAACGGCGAGGCGATCGGCCCATAAAGATGTTCCCCCCTTCAGGCATATGCAAATTCGATTTTTTACTTGATTTGTGCG
>VNJO01006721.1:0-18147 GCA_008042535.1 Drosophila tani | reverse complement strand
GAATAAATTCAAATAGCTAGACCAATTATAAATAAGAATTGGTACATTTAAAGTCAAAATTTGGACTTTGGTTTTTTTATTTTTGGCCTACGGGCTGGACCACTGTGCAAAGCTAGGAGATAGTTCAAAATTCCATTGAATTAACCAATTACTACATATAATAAAGTGTCCAAAAGTATGCAAAAAAAATTTAAAGCACCAAATTCTATGATTTTAATTTTTTCCTTAAATGACACATTGTGTTGCTAACTTTTTGTCATATTTAAAAGTGATTTCAAAACGCAAGTGATTGATGAGGCACCCCCCGATACATTTTTAAGTTACTTGTTTTTACCTAAATGGCAAACGTATTCTTGATTTACGGCGAAATATAAAGAGAATTCAAACTCTTTTCTCGAAAGTGAAAGCCGGAACGGGCCAATTATTTATAAGCCACTATTATTGTGCTGCCATGGGGTTTCAGCATTCCTTAATGGAGGCGCACATGGTCGGCAGATGATACTCGTTAGTCAACTCCCCGAGCCCCACTCCTCCGCACCGCAGTTGTGTGCACCCGCAAATATGCAATGCCTTTTGCTTTATTTTGCTGTAAGGAATTTTTCAATGCTACATTGTTCGGCGAAAAAATGAAAATCATTTTTATGAAAACAATAAAATCTGAGCTTGGCCGCGCAAGCATGCCGCAAACCGAATAAAATAACACAGACCGCAGACCAGAACAAAACAAAAAAACTTCTCCAAACAATTTGGCTACGAAAAAATTAATGAAATTTATGTTGGCTGTTGTTGGGGGCTACATCAAACATTTCTCCATTGTTCCCAGAAGTGACGTTTAGGGCGAGGTTCCTGTTTCCTAGAGCATACACTTTTTAATTTATAGTTGCGTCCGTCGCTTTAGGTGAAAGCCGAGCAGAAACCACCCACAATGGTCGAAAGTTTATGCATTGTAATGCGCTCCAAGGAAGAGTGCACAGTGAATGCTCCCCAAAGATGACTCGGGCGAATGATAAACACCCTCTCTGTCTCCTCCTCTCTCTAGGGGCTATTGTAGATTATTTGTGTGTCATTGGCTATTTAAGCCAAAGCTGCTGTGGGGGGTCAGGAGCAAGTTCCAGTGTTGTGCAAAAGGAAGCAGCAAGTGCACGGCAGTGGAAAGTGTTTTGTGGTCTTATTTGGGTCTGGTGTCATTTGTCTTCCTCAGGCCATGGGGCTATAAAGCTGACATTCAGGGTAATTATGGTGTATATACATACATATATATAGAAAATAGCTTTGTTAGACTTTGGATTATGGGGATAACATGTGCTTGATCCCCTTGGAACTCTACAAGTTGTTGAGTCATAAGTTGGAGGGAGCCGGTAGGGACTCTCTAACGAAAAATTGGCATTGAATGTGATTTGAAATTGACTCTATGCTCTATTCATTAATATTTTTTTCTCACTAGGGTTTTGGCTTTACTTTAAAATGTGCCTAAAACTATGCAATAAAATGTTTGTATAATTGTTTCTACGATTAAACATTTCGTAGTATAGTTTTAGGCACTTTTTTAGGTGATTACAAAACGCATGATTTCTTTAGCATCCTCGAATATTACAAATTCCTGTAAATCTAATATTTTTCACTAAATCGTTTTATTTACCTCTTGCACTGATAAATCTAATAAAACAAATAATCGAATAAAAAATGCACTTATTCACCCCTTTTACACCTCTTAACTGGATAGCTTTATTAGAATTCTCTTCTCCCATTTTTCTCTCTATTAAATCCAACATTATCGCCATGAATTAATGAACTATCCACCCGTCTGTGAATATTTATCCACATGCCCCTTAGCCATCGTTTACTGTGCATGCATTTTGCATAATAAGCTGCTTAGAAAACGCAGCTAAAAAAAACCGAGCGGGTGGAAGACCAACTTGCCATAACTTAAATTGAAAATGTAATGCTATTAACACTCCACTCAGCCCCTCATCCGCCCACCGCCAGAGTTCAATTTGCATATTACAACACAGTCATGTTTAAAGTGTTAAGTCCGCGCCTCCTCCCGCCGTCGCATGAAACATTTTGCATAATAAACAGATTAGTTTTTTAGGGCTCACCTGCATGTTGCACACTCCCACACACACAGCTGCAAGGGCGAGCACAAAGGCGCAGCTGTGTTTCCAGTACATGTAATTAGAAACCTACATTGCCCGCTTTTGGGCAGTGGCCTTTGTTTATGCAAATGCTTAAACACTAGACTACTTAACCCACATACAAATGCCAGCAAAGCCTAACACAAAGACAAAGAACATGTGTCTTGTTGCATAAGCACCCACAGCACACACAAACACACACACACTGCCGAGCTCTAACAAGGCTAAAAGCACAACCCAACACGAAATTGGCACTAACAACAGCAACACACACTAAGATGATGCACAGCAACTAACTAGGAAGCATGAAGAAAAACGGAAAATGAGAAAATGTTTAAGCAAAACTGCATTTTAAAATATTGTGTGTGTTCTCTCTCCCCCTTTCCACACCGACACCAACACTCCATTCCAATTTAGCGCTTGGCCTAAAAGTATGCTGCATCATTAGTGTCAGAGCAGAGGGCTCGCCAAAAGTACACCAACGCCACACCAACGCGGGGAAAACAAAGGAAAAACTGAGGAAGCACCGGGCTGGCTGCAGCCGGGAAAATTGAAAATGTATGCTCATTAGTAATGGCAGACGGGACGACGAGCGGCAAAAACTAACTGAAAAGCGCATTGCAAGGACCGAAGCGACAGCGACAGCGAGTTCCTAAGTCAAACGCCATTCATAATTAGCAACAGCAACAACAATAACACCACCAAGGGGTGGCAGATGGGCACAAGGACACTGGGAGGACATCTGGCAAAAGTCAAGGACGAGCTGTAAAATAATTCGCAAATACATAATGGCCCAAGGAAGCAACTCCAGTTATCTCGAGCCCCACCAGAAGATGCCCGAGTCCCACTCAGCGAGCTGATTTCGAGAGCCCGACAAATTAGCAGAGCGCGCAAATTATCGCCGGGGAAATTGATAGATTCGATTAGCCATAAGAAAAAGCCCAGAGCCAACGACGAGGAGCAGCCGGCGGCTCCTTTAATTTGTCAACCACCCAGGACGAACCATCCCATCGGACTTCCGTTAAATCCATCGCTTTAAGCCAACAAACATCGAGTCATGCCTGAGCAGGATAATTACGATGATGAGGTAATTTCTTTTGTTATACTTGCGTACAAAGCCAACCGCCGGCGAAGAAAAATAAAGCGCAGAGCGGGTCCCAAAAAAACAATATGTTTGAGCCCAAATATAATTAGGCATAATTAATTTTAAAAACAAATATTGCACGGAACGTGTGTGCGCGTGCGGGGTTGCCGAGTTCCGTTCCCTTCTTCGGGGCATTCGGGGCCGGGATTAGTCAAGCGCTTTTCAAAATTGAAGGCAACCCGAACCTGGCGCTGGGATTATAATTTAAAATTGCTTAATGACTGGGAAAATTGAAAAGCGCCCGAAGAGTACATTAGGGACAGCTGGAATCGGAAAATGGGCTAGGCTGACGTAAGCAAAATATGAGACTTATTGTTATATAACATAATTAACTTTTGATGCAAAAACTATGGTTATTTCCAGTAGGGATTATAAATTTATCTAATGCTTAAACTAAACTAGCTAAACTAGACAATAATTTCTTTGTATTATTTTCAATGCATTAATTTCAAACATTAAATTAGTTTTTCAATTCACACATTGGAAATTATATGGGAGATTAATTAGTAAGCCAATTAAGCAACTGTCATTGCGCAGCAATTTTTAATTGCAGGAATGTGGAATTCATAAAATGATTTATACTTTATTTTCTGCTTTTTAATTTTAATAAATAAATGTCAATAAAGTAGGCTGATAATTAACTACTTGATTTTATCGTAAATGGTACTAGCAGTAAAAATGGAAGCTTTGTATTTTAAATACTCCTAGAAAAAAAAAATAGCATACAAAAGAATGGCATTCAGGGAAGAAAAACAGTACTTTTGAGTCGCTTTAAGAGGCCTTTTAGGCTTATTTCTTTTTCCAATTATTTAGTCAACGGGAATTAGGTTGCGAGTCAAGGAATAAAGAATGAATGCTAAACGACAGCCGCAGGGTGACAAATCGGGGAAATCCCCTTATTGGTTGGCTCACCTTCCGCCATCGGACTTATTATTAGCTCCACTTGGCCAACGAGCTGACTTGGCTCTTACATCGCCTCTTCAGCCGCGACTCACTCTGATTTCAACTTTGAGAAGTACTTCGAGGAGGCGGAAAAGTTCACTCGACGACTCGCGCAGGCCGGCAACTTGAGCGTCCTCGCGCGGCACTCTCAACGTCCTTCGTCCTTTGCATTTCCACTCCAGCTTCTCGCTCGATGGTCTGTAATGGTCAGCTTTTCCCGCTTGGCTGCATTCTTGGCGGCGCCATGGAATCAGCTTTGCGGCTGCGATGCTAATTGAAATAAATTCCGCTTGCTATGCGCTGACAGTAGCGACTACAATTGCAAAATTGAATTAGCCATGCCCTGCATGCCGGCGACTTCGTATGTGATTTGCATACTAAGTTGTCTGGGGCGATTGGGAGGACTTGTTGCAGGACGGGAGCGGGAGTGGGAGTGTCAAACGCTTGCCAGGATAAACAGCAGTCGAAATGGCAATCAGCCATTCGAGCGGAAATCAATTAGCCGGCGTTTTCACTCTCCTGCGATGGGATCGCTGGGTTTTGGCCCACAGCAAAGTGTCGCTCCATCAGTTACGGGTGCAATCGAGTTTGACAGTGCATCCAATCTATTTTCAACTGTTGCGATAGCGCTAATGAGGGCTGACAGGTGTTAGTGTGGACGACAGACACACACTTAACCTCATTATATATGTTACGTCAGCTTTCAATTTGAGTTATGGATTTGCATACAAAACTATAAAGAGATCAAGGAAAAAGCACGCAGCAAGAGAATAACCATAGAATACCCAGCATTAAGCTCTTATGGCTCACTTCAGCTCTCATAAAACAGTGAATAAATTTCATTGGCACTCTTTATTATACAGAAAAGCTCAGAAACTAATAGCATACTAGATTTTCCTCTCGTAAATCTGCATTTATTAGAATAACTGCATAATCACGATGATGTTCTTTGAATATCAACTTTTCAAGTGTCCCAGCTAGCTGCTTTTTTTGCAATTTGTCAAAGCAACTTTGCGCCAAGCCAACAAAGTTAAGGTATTTACTCAACCATTAAGTCATAAAAACCTAAAAAACTTCCAGGGGATTTGTTGGAAAAATAATCGCTCCTGAACCGCCAACCAAAGTCAGACGATGCACATATCGCGTTCAATTGTGTCAGCGCTGGCATATTACATTTTATTTTTGACAAATTCAGGTAACTTAACGACCGCCGACAGCCGCCACACCTGCAGGAGCAGGATGATCAAGGAGCTGAGGCGGGTTTGGAGAGGGAAAGAACAGAAAAATAAGCAATCATGGCCGTGTAATGGAAGCTCAAGTGTGTGTTGACATAGAGGCAGCACCGCCGCACACACATACACCTGACGACAGGGGTACAAGTACACACGTGACAGTTATAGCAAATGCTGTGCCGTTATGGCCTTGAGCTAAACTGCTGTTGACAACGGCACCCAATGCCAAGGGGACAGGTGAGCGGAGCAGGCACACTCCCAGGTAGACAATGGGGCTGCCTGCCGGAAAGCCAGACACACACAACCACACACGGCAAAAATCTATTGCAGCCAGCAAGGATGCACTACACACATAGAAATACCTTAAGCATATCTCTGAATCAACAGAAAGTAATTCAACTTTGTTGTAAATCCAATTCCTGTAGGATTTCTGTTCTATGGGGTTTTCTGAAGTCTCATACTCCCTTTCTTAGACATTCTCCGAAGACCATTTCGTCAGTCCAAGGCTAGCACATCATTTGAAATTAATTTCAATTTAGATCCATGATTTTTTCTGTGTGTACGAATGTTGCATCCTTTTCGCAATCGCAATCGCTTGCGAACGAACGACTGGAAGACTGTTTATGGATTTCGTGTTTGACAGGAAGGCAGCAGGCCATAAAGATTGCCTACTAATGTCACCCGCCCAACGGGAAAGGTATTATTGCCCCAGAGGAGGGTTTACCCAGTGCTCCTCCAAGGTTTCCAATATTCTCAAAAAAAAAAAAAAAACAATAACGTATCCACCGAGAAATGCAATAAGTCAGCTTTCATTGGCTGAGAAGTTTTCCCTACACTGACTTTAAGTGGAAAGCAAACATTGCTTCAGGAATATCCGTGAAATTTAGTTTGCAAGCTTCAATCTTTTTCAAAGGTGAGAGGTCAGCTTAAATATGCAGGTACACTTGGGAAAATATATAAAATATTACTGAACAATTAAAATTATACTGGGAAATATAAAACTATTTATAAACAGGATTTGAAAATCAATCTTCAAATTTCAAAATCTTTTATGAGAACTTGTTATAGGTTTCTTTTGGGTTTTTCGCAAACTGCTTAAAATTAATTTAAAAGCTTTCTAAGAAAACAATTGAAACTAGATAAATATAGAAGCAGTTTTCTTGAATCAAATGTCCTTTGCGATGGCTTACTGACTCATTTGAGTTCCCCCCCTGTGGCATGCTACAATGAACATCTTTTCTCCATTAAGCCAAAGGACCTTGGTATTATTTTTAGTTTAATCTCAAGATGGAAAATTTCGGAAAACCAAACTTGAAGAGCAGTTCATAGATGACCTTCTTTGTGTGTGTGCCAAGCAGCTGTCTTTTAATGCGATTAACTGGGCCATCTCCATCGCTGCAGAGCCAACTGGCAAGTTAATTGAAAACGACACTTTCACTGCCAGCAGGGCTAAGTCCCAGTCCCCGTTACAGTCCCCGCTCCCGTTCCCGTTTCCGACCCCTTTCGCTCGTCAAATACTATGGCTGGCATCTATTTTTAATGCGCTTAAGAGTATGCAGCAAAGAATTTTAACGCTCAGAGCTTAATAACTATGACAACTTATGCAAATAACCGGCAGCTCCCCACCGCTTAACCCCTTGCAGCCGGCTCTTTCAACTTTCTGCACTCGAGAAGCGGCCAAAGTTTACCCAGCTCAGCTCGACGAGCTCAACCGCAAAAGGCAGCTAATGCTCTTCCCCGGGACTGGAGTGGAGGTGTATGTGGGTGCCATGTGCCATGGGTTTCCCATTCGCATTATCTCTGGCCCCTGGCCAGCTCAGTAAGGACGAGAGTGAGAGTGTGGGAGGGATTTAATTTGGTTATACCGAACTTGGTCGGACTTAAACTGAAACTCTGAACGATGCCTGAAAAAGAATACTGTAGCAGTTGGACTGGCTTGCCTTGGCTTAAATCTCAGGTAGCCGAGAATTTAATAAAGTCCGATTGTGTATGTATTTCCCAGCGGTAACCACTGGGCAACACAATGAAAATGAAATGATAACAATGTTGATCCAAAGTCCCCGGATAATCAAAAGTCAGCAGAAATAAAGAGCAAACAGAAATATGGGGAAATCCAATGGGCAAACATCATTAAGCTGGGGAAAAGCGGTTTCCCATTCCATCAATCCTTCGGCTTTTTCTGGTTTTTTGCTTCCGCCTGCACTTGAATCGCTATCCATTTCCATTACGATTTCCTCTCGTGCATTTCACTTTCACATGTCGAGTGGCGCATTGCGTGCAATTTTGGTTACAATATTTCTCCATTTTGGTCAGGAAGGGCCCATTAAACGAACGGCCTTCGGTTTGTTTATGGCAGCCCAGGGAACCCGAAATCGAAATCTCTGGGAATCGAAAAAATCTTTGCCAGCAGTTCGGTTATTTATGGCCCTCTCATTTATTGGTTTTTATAATTACTCTTATATTTTATTCAATACTTTTAAAGTTGCAAAAGATGTCTAATTTACAACGTAATCCCAAGCTTAAATTCCTTGTAAACACATAAATTGTTGCAACTCAACCTTGACAAATATACAGCTTTCTATCTACAATTTATTGTCCTAAAATATCCCTCTCAGAGAAATAACTAGAACGTATTTTTAGTTTATGCTTTAAGCCGATTTGTAACCTAGCTTCCGAACTAAAGCCCTTAAACAATGTTAAAATATCAACGAATGCGGCTTTCGTTGCCAAAAATGCTCGTACAAGCCCTGTATTGTAAAGCCAACTAATTTCTTCCAAAGACTGAAAAATATTTTCCGCCTCTGGTAGGCTCTCTGCCTAATAGCTAGGCATTAAAAATTTATAGAAATTAATAGCAGGCGCTGCTCATGTGCTCTGTTCACTTGGGGGGATCCTTCAAATTCCTCCATTAACCAAAGACGTCAGAAGTAAACTCATCGGGCTCTGTGGCGGCAGGCGGCCTCAGCCGAAATTGATGACTGTCATTATTTTTAATTCCTTTAGCGTTAACAGCAACTCATCAAGTTGAGTGTTTAAATTTCATTTATGCTCGTATTTTTGCATATTTACTCTCGCTTGTGTGTGAGCTGAACATATTTACCGTCCCCGCAATCAAGCTGAGTGTTTTGAGCTCTGTTGTTCTTATGTAAGTGTCCTATGACTTGACCCTCCTGGCGCAAATAAATTCAATTCAATTAAGACAAATGAAGTATACGCCGCGTGCGCCCCCAAGAGATCCCCATTATGATTATGATGGCTTTCACGAAAATATTTTCAAGCAACCAAGCTCCCAAAATAAAGTTCCGCAAAGTTATCCTGGCTCGGGGGTCTCTATTGTTGTTTGATAGTTTAGTTTACGCAGTTTTCACGTTATTTGCGGCTGCAAGTAATAAATACTGCTGCTGAAATAAGAGCAGATACATACATATGTGTACATTCAGGCGGTTATGCCGGTGGAACCCTTATAAATAAACATGCTGGCGAAGGATGCGTGTGCCGAGGGAACACGTGTTCCCTCGCAATTTGTCCCCATTTGTATGTGAGCTGTGTTATTAATTAAGAATCGCGCTCCGCCAACGTGCACTAATGGCCAAAAGGGAAGCTCTGCGGGTTGGGCATATTTATGCGATTTTAATTGAGCGATTTCTCCCTCTCCCTCGCTTACTGTCTGTAATGGTAAGCAATTGTGAAGGGAGGGGAAATCGATTAGTTTTTGGTCTTTGTCTTCTGTTCTTTAAGGGTTGGTAATCCGGAAGGAATTTCCTCTTTTTTGTAAAGGAAGTAATATGTTATGTGGCCTCAACTAAGTGACGCCATTATTGATATTAAACCTACCCTAAAAAAGATGAAAGGTAATACCGAACTACCTTCTTCCGAAGAAATTACGGTTATTGGATTCAACCATATTAGGTAAGAGGCCGGACGATGTGTTTCCACTTCATATTTTTTCTTTAAATTTTTACAAAGATCAAAAGTATATTTTTTTGTAGCGTAGCTTTTTGTAAAGTTAACTAATCAACATTTGTGTTTCTTATCTATCATCACTATATGGCAACACTATCTTTTAGTCACACTAAAAGATTATCTCAACACTATCCTTTAGACACTCTAAAATATAATGTTGCCAGATGCTGATAATAGATCGCCGGAATTCAAATATACATATTACTATACTCTTATTTAATACCAGTTATTCTATTCTGCCAGGATCTACTTACAGATATTAAAAATCTCAACTGACATTTATAGCTAAGACATAAGCTCATATATATTTTGCCAAAATCTATTCATAAATATTATTTACATTTTATTCCTTAAATACGAAAAGAGACAAGATGTTAATAGGAGAAGCGAAGAAACTCTGTTCGCTCGTTAAAAATTTATGAAGCATACTTCCCGGA
The DNA here is from genome assembly GCA_008042535.1 of Drosophila tani. Lineage (NCBI taxonomy): Eukaryota > Metazoa > Arthropoda > Insecta > Diptera > Drosophilidae > Drosophila > Drosophila tani. The sequence goes on along the minus strand of VNJO01006721.1, from coordinate 8,294 downwards.
CGGAAGTTATTCAATAGCACATCATCTTAAATGATGAAAAAAATATGTAACAATGTCCCCGCAAATTAATTTGATAAGCCCGAAAATTCCGGCACGCAACTCTTGATTAATACATTGCCATTTCTCCATTATCTGGCAGAGGATTCCCGTTTTACGAGCCCTTTATTAATTATACGGCTAAGCGGCACTGTACGAGTATGTGTGTGACATGATGGACTGACTAGGACGAAATCGGGCCCGGACCCAGACATAAGCTCCACCAAGCAGCCCCTCGTAAAAATCGGTATCAACTTGTGCGGGCTGCGTGAGTTTAGTTTTTGTCGTGTCTAATTTGGTTCTGTTTCTCTTTGTTGCTCGGCTACATTAAATATGCATTAAGCCCTGATTTCCAGGGGGTTGGAGCAGGTCCTGGTTCCCTTGTATGCATACCGAGTGTGTGTAAGCTCAGGGGTAGACATAAATTAGGAGGAGGAACGTTTATGGGGTTCAACGGCCGGCACACAGAAGAAGGGAGAGCGAGAGAAAACTGAATCATCAGTTTACTAATTGCATCTTGGCCGACCAATTATTGGCCAGTTTATTATGGCCAGCCTTCATAACTCCGGGCGGGGCTAATGAGCCGCACGTGCGCTTTATGTGCAGCATTTGCATTCCATCATTTCTCAATTAATTTTCCTAATGTTGCCCCGTTCCCTCTGATTACTTTTCTTCTTCTCATTTCGCACAGTTGGTCTCCAGCAATCCGAACCAGCGGAACTGGCGCGGCATACTCATCGCCCTCCTGGTCATCATCATCGTCCTGGCCCTGATTGTCACATCGGTGGTGAGTCTGACACAAATCTAAACACAAATCTAGACACAAATAGTACAGCATGTAATATTTGGTTATTGTCCCTTGTCCATTGCGGTGTAATCAGGGGCCGTTGGCCGAAATCGGTGTCACAAATCAATTTTTATGCAATTAAGTAAGAATCTCCATGCCCCATTGACAAACACCAACGATTGTCCAGCCAGGAATCCCGAAATTGATTCAACAAACGCACAATGCAATCACATTTACTCAGCAAAAAAAAAATCCTGACAGCAATAATCCAAATACTGTCAAAACAAAAGCACATTTTCCCTAACACTAACACCAAAAATCCGTTGTAAACAGAAGTAGAAAATAAAATATTTACCAGGGAGTTAGCAGCTCTGAATACTCTTAAAAAAATAAATAAAATATTGACCTCGAGTTAGCTAAAATACTTATATAAAATGATACTATTTAGAGAGTTAACTCATGTAGGAATTACAGAATATCTGCCCTGTTTCCAGTTCCATTTATCTAATCTAATAAAATATAATTAACCTTGTTAAGTATTTCTTTTCAAACATATAATATACTAAATATATTAATCAAACTTGGAAAAGGAAGCAGGAGCATAAACCTAAAATCTAAATAGAGTCAAAATAGAAGCTTAAAATATTAAAAACCGAATAGTAAGAGTATTATAAGCCGACCCACATACATTTCTAGTCCCTGTAAAACTAGGCACCGCAATGCGAATTTCATTGGTCTGCAAAACTGATGTATTTTCCAAAAATTCGTAACATGTTATTCGGTTCAAAATCACCACAAAAATAAAAATAAATCCACGCGTAATTGGATGGTAAAAGTTTTCTTTTTTAATTGGCCAAACTGTGCAGTTTGTGCCCGTAAATATTTTCACAACAATCTCTGTGCCGACGGAAAAAGGAAACTCGAACTTCCATTAATATTTATGTGTATATATATGTATATGTATTTACCTATGTATTTAAAGAAAAAAAAACAAGAAAATGTGATAAATTTTTGTGTAAATACGTTACGCTCATTTTTGTCTTTTGTCTGTTTGTTTACTTCTTTTGCGAATTTGTGGCTGCCTGATAAATTTAACCCCACACCACCGAACATTTTCCTTTCCATTCGTTGTTGCTGTTGCTGTTTTGTGTGTGTTGTTCACGTGTGCCTGCCTCTGCCTGACTGCCTGCCTGACTGTCTGTCTGTGTGAGTGTGCAGAAGACAACATATAAAATTTCTAAATTTATCAAAAAAGGTGCTGCTCACGCCGCCCGATGAGGGACCGCGGGTCAAGGGTCAGCGCATCAAGCTGCAGGACATCGTCGATGGCCTCTTCACGCCGCAGCACGCCAACGGCAGCTGGATCGATGGTGAGTTCCAAGTCCTCTGTGTCCCATGCTCCATGCTCCACGAGTGCCATTCTATCGGGCAAATCGCTTTTAATTTCCGCCCCTGTTTTTTCGTGTCCCACCCGCGCTCTCAATTCCTGTCATCTTTTCGCAGGCGAGGAGTTCCTGTACCAGGACCATTTGGGTCGCATCTGTCTGCTGAATGCAGCCAATCGCTCGGAACGTGTCCTCATGTCCAATGTGACATTTGTAAGTACATTTCGTCTGCCATTCCATCCCTTTGCTCCTTCCCACTGGCCAGCCACCGCTCCCGCTGTTTGTTTGCTTATTGCTTATCTCTCTGAGCAGAATAAATATTTGCCCCGTCTTATTTACGAGCTGGGTAGTAGTCGGGATATAGTCCTAGATATAGTCGCTTGAGCTATGTGCACTGCGAAGAAAATTAACAATGAAATAGAGGTATTTGCCATACTAAGGGCGTTAAGTGATGGAGTTTGGTGTTTCTTTTTTATTATTATTTAAACTAAATATATAAATATGTACAGATACCTTTCAAGTGAATCAAATTCAAGAAATTCCTTTTGTGTTATGGATATTTGATTTAGCCATATGCATGACCAAACGATGCGTTTAGATTTTAAACTTATTTATTTACGATTAAACCTAATATACTTAAGCTCAATATGTGTGCAGAAATCAAACATGTTCCAGTCGCTTCATTTTTTTAGAGTTAGTGTAACCATCGGCATTTGCGTTACAAAGATAGAGTTGCCAGATGGCGAAGTCAGATCGCCACAGTGTCCTAGCAAAGACCTTTGAGTATTAAGATAAGTAACGCCATGCGATTTCTTTGCACTTGAATTTATCGTGAGCAGTAGAGCTGGCTGCAGACTCGATTGAAATTTGATTCAAAAGCCAGAAAGAAGGAACGCTATAGAGCCAGTCGCTCTCCTGCTGCAGCTGAAAAATTGCTTGCATATTGCAATTCAAATATATGATCGTTATTCATATTGCTATTAGAAAAGGTTAGAATAATTAATTTAGCTGGTTTTGGCGAAAGATAACATCTAATTAAATTTAGTTGTATTTTCTCAAGAACTGTTTATTGATTTTCCCGATTGTTTAATTTTTAAAGCAACCTAGGAGATAACTTTTTTCCGAGTGTCTTGCGAATCGGGGAGGTGGGTGTGCCGCAAGGCAGATATCTCAAGTGTACACACTCGACTTGGCAATGTTAACTGATATTATGGCGGGCACAAAAGTAGGCGAAACAAATGGGCCAAGTTATCGTTAACTGAGTGCGGGGTGGAGGACTTTCGCCCCAATCCAGCGATTGCGATAAAAGGCAAAAAGATTTTTATGTCAATGACTGGGTAAACACACACACACACACACATGTGAAAGACCGGGGGAGAGGTGGGACTCTCTCTCTCTCTAATGAATAATACGCGGGCTGAAATTGAAAAACAAACAAATAAAAGAAAGCGAAGGAAAGGCAGCTGAATGAACTACAACCGTTTGGAGATTGGGGAGGGCAGCGAAGAAGCTGCTTTCCTTTGCCAACTTGGCAAGCGAAATTTCGAGTGCCTCGGGGGAGCCAAACTATGCGAGGAGAGCAACAAGTGCAGCAGCCACTGCAAGTCAACAGTTGCCAGTGCTGAGTGGGAAATAATTAATGTGCAGCCAAATCCAAGGCAGCCCGAGTGAGCAGTCAAAAGTACGTAATGGCAATGCATATTCATGCCCAGTTAAGGATCTGGTGTAAAGTTATTTCTTACACAAACTCAAACAAGAAATGAGCAATGAATAGCTAAATGCTAAGCCCGACTAGGCTGCTGATTGAGCTGCTGCTCGAGGGAGAAGCATTTGCCGAGCACTTTTCCAACCAAATTACGGCGGCAACTCTTTGGCAACAAATTTCGCATTCAGAGGCCCATAAACAATGCCGCAAATTTCGAAAATTTCAACACCCCCCGCCAGCCACCAGTCACCAGCAAAACTTCCGCAATTTTGCGTGCGAATCGGAGGAGACCATTAAAATTTTAATTAAAATTGCGTATACGCAACGTGTTCGCATTGTAACAGCCGCGCTATCGGTGGTGGTGGCAGGCCCTTCTCTCATCAGTTTTCCACACAATTTGCAGGCAGCATTTAATTCCATTTAATACTCAATCCCGCTCCCGCAGAAAACCCTGGCCCCCTTCACCTTCACCATATCGGCGGACAAGCGCTATCTGCTCCTGGCCCAGAATGTTGTGAAACTGTTCCGCCACTCCTACCTGGCCCAGTACACGCTCTACGACATCCACACCAGGTAAGTTCGAGCCACACTTTGCCCGTAATCATGGCACAGCCTCTTTACCCCTAATCCCTGCCTGCAGCGAGAGCATCAAGTTGCGGCACAGTCCGCACCAGGATGAGTGGCCGTATCTGCACTACGCGCGGTTCACGCCCGCCGGAAACGCGCTGGTCTGGGTGCAGGGCTACGACATCTATTACCGCGACGAAGTGCGCAGCTCGTCGGTGCATCGGATTACCCATGATGCGGTGCCGGGAGTGGTGTACAACGGCATACCGGACTGGCTGTATGAAGGTGAGGCGAAAATAAGAAATTTTGCAATCGGTTTAAGATACATTCGAGGGTCTTTGGTATTTATGAGATGAGAAAATTGGTAATTTAAATTTAATTGATATATATTTTTATTGGCTACGTTATATATATTAATAAGCCGAATTTAATATTTTATTAAAGAAAATAAAATACAATTTCGCATTGTTCATCTACAGTTATTAAATTTAATTCAGAATCCGTTTCAAGTTCAATCCAGTTCAAGTTCAACGTGTCGTATACGTGATTTTTAAGCTACTTTAAATATGTTTATATTTTCGTAGTTAAATTTCTAGACGCATTAATTGAAGCATTATAAGGCTTTTCGCTAGGCGGCCAAGTGTTGTCCATAAAGTGAGGTATAGGTGTATTGGAATAGTTTAACGATACAATTTTATTTTTCAACAAACTCTTTCGCATATTTATATTCTTATTCTTTCCTGAAATCCCTTTAAATCCTCCCTACCATTTTGTACTCATTTGTAAAGTGAACATTTACCTAGTCAGTTCACCATACAGCTTTTAATTTAATCCGAACTGCGCTCCCTACACGATAAAATAATACTCAACCGACACTTATTGCCATTTTCCGTTCTGTTTCGCATTCCGCAGAGGAAATTCTCCATGCAAATAATGCGATTTGGATGTCGGACAACGGCCAACTGATGCTGTACGCCACCTTCAACGACACGCACGTCCAGGAGCAGCACTTTGCCTGGTACGGCACGACAGGCTCGTCCGGCGGAGCGGCTGCAGCTGCAGCGGCGGCGGCGGCTACTGGAGGAGGAGGCGGAACAGGCGGTGGTGGCAGCAAGGGAGCGGGAGGAAGTGGTGGCTCGGCTGGCAGCAGTAATCCGCATGCCAACCTGTACCCGGAAATCAGGTCCTTACGGTAAGTCGTGACCCCATTACGGCCGGGACTTGGGCTATATCGCTTTTCGATTATGTGTTAATGATGCCTCATCTCCCTCTTGGCCGTCGTTACCTCTAATGGGATCCTAGCTAGAGTCACGCTTGAAATTCATGATGTGACAGTGGGGGTAAACCTTTTTGCAGGTGGATTCTGGCAGTGGATTCAACCTTTTCCGGTGCCAAAATCCCTTCTTCCTTCACCGCCCCCGACTCGGGTGTGTGCTAACAGTCTGTCCAAGGAAATTAGTTACCGGGCATAAGACAAAACAACATTTTGGGGCACCTTGGCAGGCTGCTTCGAATTAACAGAGTGTGGGCTCCATACAGGTTGATCCCCTGTCAATTGGGTTTGATAAATTGCTGTAGGAGGCGTCCGGAAAAGGCCGACGGGAGGGTTGAGTTGTCCTGAAGTCGACAAATAATGAATGGAGCCGAAGGTGGACTTGGGTTTAATCTCGCTCTTTGTTTTGTTTGTTTGTTTTGCGCTGGCAGGTATCCCAAGCCGGGCACTCAGAATCCCACAGTGACCTTGCGGGTCGCCGATCTGAAGGATCCACAGAAGCCTCGCATCACCGACCTGCGTCCCCCGCAAATCCTGGCCCACGAGTAAGTCACATTTTCTAGAATTCTTTTTACTTTAGATATTTATTAAATTATCCAATTATTTTAAACTTCTTCACAGAGATCACTACTTCAGCAGCGCCAGTTGGGTAAGTCATTCGAAGATCGCCGTGGTTTGGCTGAATCGTCCCCAGAACATCTCCGTGGTCAGTGTGTGCAAGGCACCCGCCTTCGAGTGCATCGAGGTGAGTCCAATTAGGCCTCGGAGCCAGCAATCTGCTAATGAACCCCATCTGCCGTTGCAGACCCACCGGGTGAGTGGCGACGGACGCGGCTGGGTGGACACTGTCGCAGTGCCTCTGTTTGCCGCCAATGCCAGCATCTATGTGGCCATCTCCCCGCTGCGAGATGGCCTGTTTGGTAAGTCATTGAGACGTCAAATTGGCCTTTGTTCCTCGGACTGACAGAGTCTCCTGCTTCCCCTCTTCCCCTCTTTCTCGTTTGCTCTTTCTGCCAACCAATACCCCTTAATCGCAGGCTATTTCCGGCACATCGTGCACGTGGACATCGACAATAACCGGGTGCTGCCCCTCACCCACGGGCCCTACGAGGTGAATCGATTGTTGCACTGGGATCAGCTGGATAATTGGATGTAAGTGATTGGGCACACACGCAGCCGGTTTCACTTCCGTTCGGGCAGTGGAAAACCTTGGATCGAAATGGGGAGCCAACTATAAGCTGTTGCTCATTTATTGGAATTGCAAATTATATATATATTACCGAGGTTGCGGCGGACATGTTACTCTGAAATTGATTTTATAATTATCCTTATTAGTGCTTTAAATTTGTATTAAATTAAATCTTAGATAAGCAAAGATATTTTTTTAATATGATTTTAAACAAAAATGTCTACGGATTAGAAATCAATTTAAAAGGTGCCTAAAAGTATGAAATTCAAAAGTTGCGGACCAAAATTAATCATAAAATCAACTACTTTTCTAAGAATTTCATTAAAATAATATTTACTTCTTTGGAAAACCTTTAGATCTTGGCCTTAAAAGTATATCCTATCTCTGACCTCTTTAAAATGAATTTTCAATATTTAAATATTGTTTAATACAGGTAATCCTTTAACAATTGATCTCCTAATCATTCCCCAGCTACTTCCTTGGCACTCCGGAGCGCCTGCCCTCGCAGCAGCATCTATATCGCGTATCCGCCCTGCCGGCCCGCCAAGGCCTGGCCTTGCTTCCCCCCGACTGCCTGACTTGTCCGGCGCAGATGCAGCAGGGCGAGGGCTACGAGGAAGGCCACACCAAGTCGCCGCCTAAGCTGGTTACTGCCTGGGACGACGACTGGGAGGACTCCGAGGAGACAGAGTCGCAGCCGCCCCCGCAACCCGCGCTGCCAGTAGAGCAGCAGCGACCGGGAAGGGGTCAGAGTGCCCCCTTGCCACCGCCTCCCAGCGATTGCCTGTACCACGAGGCCCAGTTTCCGCCCTCGCGGCGGGCGAAGTTCGTCCTGGTCGACTGCCTGGGACCCGTTGTGCCCACCTCCATTATCTACGGCCTGAAGTCCTCCCCTCCGGCGGCTGCCAAGGCGAAGAGGCAGAGCACCCAGCAAGAGGAGCCTCCCACGGAGGGCGGTGAACAGAAGGAGGAGGACACGTCAAAGTTCCTGGAACTCCTTGTCACGGTGCAGAACAACACCCGGTTGAAGGAGAAGATGGCCAGGACAGCCATGCCGCAGGTGAAGACCTTTCCCGTGATGATCTCCGGCGGATACCATGCCCAGGTGCGCCTCTATCTGCCGCCCGTTCTGCGCGAGGATGAGATCACGCGGTATCCCACCATCTTGCACGTTTACTCGGGTCCTGGCTCGCAGCTGGTCACCGATCGCTGGCACGTCGACTGGAACACCTATTTGGCGGGCAGCAAGGACTACATTGTCGTGGAGATCGACGGCCGGGGATCCGCGGGCCAAGGCTACCAGCTGCTCCACGAGGTTTACAAGCGTCTGGGCAGCGTCGAGGTCTCCGACC
>VNJO01006715.1:0-10889 GCA_008042535.1 Drosophila tani | reverse complement strand
AATATCGATAAGCAGTATTATTAATGCAACTTGATGTGCTATCTAGATTAATAAATTGAAAAACCTTATTGAAAATAAAGGAAATTAATCAATATCGATAATAAGCTTATCACAACATATCGATTTAATCGTGAAAATATTGATAAAACTAATTATAGATTACGAGAGAAAATGTAAATAAATATACGTTCAATATTCTACGATTTCCGATAAGATAATATCGTCTTATTGTTTAACTATAATATATAAACACGACAAGAAATCGATACAACAAAAGAAAAATCGATATATGAAACAATATTGTTTTATAAGTATATAGAGCACTCATCTCTCTCGAATTTATTAATACAAGGAATATTTTAAATAAATATTTCCTGCTATCCCTAATGCTGTCAATCGAGCTTCCGTAAAAGGCAATTTTAATATCTCTTTCTCGTTATTTTTGCTGCAGCTTTGTTTTGTTCTCGATGTTATTTAAATTGTCAATTCGTCAGCATTGATTAAAAAATGACATTTTTATACATTTTTATTAAGACTGAAATATGGCCGCGTGTACTTCATTCTTATTCCCGTTGTTGTTCCAATTGAAAGCACGTTAATTTATATACTCGCTCCCCATGCTGTATATAAATTCGTGGGTTCCCCATGCTATTTGCTCAAGTGTCTGCGATCGTTTAGCCATAAAAATAATAATAGTCGCGAAACGTTTCCAAAAAGCAGAAAATGTGCTGCGACCTGAATTCAGAATATGGAATATATGATGGCAGAGCTCAAGAAACGAAAGCCGATAAATCTAATCAATACGGAGAACAATCAAGGGGCTGCCAATTGAAAACTCTTGACATTTGTCGCTGCCTATAATTAGCATCGAACAAATCACAGATCGCGGCGGGCTTTCGTAATGGAAACCACAAACAAATCAAGGCAGAACCCTCGATCGATCGATCGACTTCGGTCTTACAAGTTTTCCACGGCGAATCGATTGGCAATGAAAACAGACGCGGTGCCACAATAAACATTTATTGTTTGATGTTTGCTTAGTTGAATAGGCCGTCGCAATAACAATAAACATTCAGCCCTGCGAATGGCACACACCACACACCAAGCACACACTCTTTGGGATCCTACACACAAATCAAAGTTGGCTCGAAGGTCGGAGTAATTTCACGGATCTACTGGACTGGGCGAGCATTCTTGTCTCCGCTTTGATATTGTAAAATGTTTATTGATTATTTCGCCTTTTGTTTATGCTGCAAAAGAAATTCGTGCTGTCGTAGCTGAATCAACAAAATATTTACCCCCAGCCAGCGAATTCTTTCGTCGGTCGTTTATGTCGAAATTCGTGCGAAGCCTCAATAAAAAATAGCAGCGCGAACGAGCACGGCATTTGCTGAATATTATTTTATTTCGATTTTTATGCTAATGTTTTATACCCTAGCTGAAGTCGGGTGTATAAGCTAATCTCTGTAATTTTTTTGATTAAAGGAGATTCCATCTAAGGTGAGTAAGTGTTTATTTACGAGAAACCTTATTAATATTAGGATTATTTTCTAAAGAAGTTTTTGTATAAAAGGTAAAGGAAAATGTGCAAAATTATAATTGTTTATTAAGTTTATTAAATTTCTAATAACCTAAAGTAATTTTAAAAAATCAGTTTGCCATTTTTATAATTCTTACATTTCCTCCTTGTTACAAATGTTCCTTTTTCTGTGAAAATACTTTTTAATCGGGAAAATTATTCTTTAATGACTTAAAAAAAAATATAACAAATTACAGAATAAAACCAATATTTTTCCAAGACTCTCTTGACTGCCAGACGACTTCTTCCCCTTTTGAAAGTAAAATCGCCCACACCCTGGGTTTCCCTTTTAGTGGTGTCCTCATTTTAATGGTTCTCCGGAGGGTTGTTGGCCTCAACAGTTGCTGGGGAGACCGACAGCTCCTGAGGGTGACCAACACTGCTGCTGCTGCTACCAATCAACCACCAGCTGTTCCTTGGCCCAAACCGGTTCTGGTCGCTTTTGCCAACCCAAACAAAGGTCCTCATTGTTCTCATTCCAGCAAAAAAAAAAAGCAAAACACAAAAATCGATAAGATCTTGGCACTGATAGCCGATAGCCGGCAACTCGCCCAGCACTTATATGGCCCGAATGTCAATAGATCTCGTTATGAATTATTATGGCGAATGATTTGCCACACTGACGCGTGTCGGGCCAGCACACAGATACAAATGTGATTCAGACACAAAACTAAATGCGAGCGCAGACAATTTGCCAAGGCAGGTAAGAAAAAAACTAAAGGTAAGCGTTAAGTGGAGACAAGGAGACCGGCAAGGAGGGAAGGAAACGTGCCGCTGTTTTGCACCTGCCGCCTACGTGGCTGGCAAAGGGAATGGCGATAATAGAGAAAGAAATGCTAAGAGATGGAGGAGAAAAAAAAGAGCAACAGCTGTGAAAATTCATCAGCTCGGGCTAAAAGATGTTAGACCAAGTCGGAGAAGGTCCAGGGAACCACACAGAGGAAAAAGATAGGGCAGAAAATGTCATCAATTTGTACTCTGTGAGGTTTTTTGATTCAAGCAAATTAAAATGCTTTTTAACACTTTACAAATATTTATTTAACATCTATACATATACTTTTACTCCTTTTCTTTCTTTTTGTACTTTTAGAATTAAGTTTTGAAATCTTTTTAGTAGAATTTAATTTAATGATCATATATAATATGATATCTATGATTTTTCCAGCTTAAACTATTGTTTTCCATCCAAAAAATAACTACAAATCAGAGATAAGCCTAACTGTATTTTTCCCTGTGCTTTCCAGCAACAACTGTCGTCATTAGCGGAGACGTTAGGCATTGAGCATGCTAAATATGGTTCCACTGAAGTTAGCCGACAACGTCGCCGCAAACTAGTACACGGCGGCAGCGAAATACAACTATTCACGGCAACTATCCCAGCCAAAGCAGCAGCCAGTCTCAGATCAAATCCCAGACAGCAAATGCAGTTAACAAACGACTTACAGAAAAGCTTATCTTGGGAAAAAATAAAATACTCCATTGGCTTGACGCGCGTTCTTATTAGAAGTCGAGTTTTCATTTTCAAGCGGCCAGCCTAGTTTGGCTGTACAGAGAGAGAAAACGTGGGAAATGTGACTAGGTTCTAACAAAAGTAACACAATTATACATTTAAATAAACAAAAGCTTATAATTATTGATGCAAACAATCCAAGCAAGTTCGACTTTAAGGGGAAATACCTTTTTATATTTTTATAATCTTTGAAAATATTATCAATATTTATTCAGCGCTTCCTGAGTAATAAAATATGGGTTATGCCCATCTGTATCATTTTCCAATCACTCCAATTTAAGCTGTACAAATTTTTTATAAAAACAGCTGCTGTCACACATTATTTACGCGCTGTGCCCACAGCAAAAGTTCATAGAATTTCCTGCTGCTGCCGCTCGCTGACTAATGGCGATCGTTAATAGCCGGCTTTATCAGCCGGGATCGCAATACGTACGAAATAAAGGAAAAAAAACTGACCAACCGACTTGGCTGGCAATTGAGCTGTGCGAAAGTGTGTTTACCTTCTGATTCGAAACTTGCCGCCAAACACCATTTTCATGTGGTAGACGGTATCCAGTATTGTGAAATCCAATTTGGTAGCCGCGGCGAGGAGGATGAGATGTGCGCGAAATGACAACCAAATAAACACCGAACCGAACTTTGCGTGATATCTTTTTCTTCCTTTTTTGTTTTATTTTTTGTTTTGTTTGCCAGTTATTTGTGCAAATCGTATGCAGTTTGTTGGCCTAACATTTGAACCCGCCGACTTTGCTGAACTTCCTTGTTTTGTTTCGTTTTTGTTTTCGCTTTTTCGTTATTTTTTCTTGCTTGCAATCAGGAAACAAAATTGGCCGCGAAATGAAATTGATACACATGCAGCCGGTTGACACGAGAGTTTTGCATTTTTAATTGCCGAATTTCGCAGGCAATCGAAACGAATCTTTTCGAACTATTCGGAGATCGAAAAGCGCGGCGAACGTCCGAACGCGTCAACGGTTTTCAGTCGTTTGAAGTTGCGGCGATGGCGGCGGCATGATGGCCACACTCCACTCGGGAGAGCGGTTTAAGAGAGAGGTTTAAGAGAGTGGCTTCTCCGACGACGGCAGGTGGCTGAGACCGCTTAAATTCCGGCTTAAAGGTTTGTTGGCCAAACACTCGGACACTCACCTGCCAGGAATTCTGCTTAATGAAAATAATAAAAGGCTGCTAAAAATATAACTACATAATATAGCCAAGTTCTGGGGTTCCTTGGTTTATTATCTCCCGTAATTTATGGCCCATTGAATTAAGCCATTTATTGGCAAGTTATTCTCACTTTATGGCTCTCGTTGTGACTGAACTCTCTTTGTTTATTTACGCTCTTGGAAAGAGAAATTCTTGGCGACAAAAATCAGTTATTGGTGGGAAATTATCAAAAGATTAATAAGCAGATTTTTTTATGGATTTGTTGACTTATGCTAAATAGCTTCTCTATTGGTATTTTTTTTTATATTTATAAAAAGATTAATATAAGCAAAGTAGAGGCTGTTACTTAAAAATCAGTGACATGTGCCAAAATGTTTATTAAAACGTAACTCTGCTCTCTTCAGGACAAGCTAATTTCCAAATAAGAGAGCAGAAACTAAGAGAGATTATTTATAATCTCGCACTATCTGTTTCTCTTTCTCTTTACTTTTATTGCCAATAAAAACTGAAGCATACTTTTCCGCTGTTCACACTGATGCATTTTGAAGACTAATTCAATCCACAGCCCCAAAAGCAGGCTACATTTCACAACCAAATCGCATACAAAAGGAACCTTGTGCTGGCCGTAAAAGGTATATTCCTGTATTCTCGCGCTATCAAGATTTGTTTCGGCTTAAATGAGCTTTATTATATGTACGTAGGTAAGGCGAACTGTCAGTACCAAGCCCCCAGAAACCATTAAATTCAATCACCTTTTGTTGCCGCTTTTGCAGCCGTGTGTTCTCATCGCCAATCTGGTTGCATCGTCATCGTCGCCGTCGTCATTCGGAGCAAAGTTCAATCGATCATTGGGCTTTTGTGATATTTAGCCGGCGATAGCTGGCAGAAATTATGGCAAACACTTTGTTAAGTTGGCTCTCGAAAAAGAGCCGCCTGCCGCCTGGCGACGTCGGCCTAATCACGGCAATTGCATCGGAAAACAGTCGCGACTTGCGGCTGGATAAATTGAATTGTCTAGCTTGGCGTTTTTCATTATGTTTTCGCCTGTTCCTTTTGCTTCGCTGTGGCAACACGGCGAATGAGTGATTTATAGCGCGCATACGACGCGTGGTCTGTGGTCGCCGGCCATGCTGGCAGTTAATTTGAAAATAATACAGCATTCGAGCTGGAGCTGGAGCTGGCGTTGGAGTGTTGCCAAATTGTTAAGCAGAGGGAATTAATTCGGCAAATGCCTGCACTTTGCCGCGATTTTTTAGCCGACGGCTGTGCGAGGCGATAATTAGAGGGGCTGTCAAGAGAACACATGGCACACCTTTCAGGGTTTCCCGAGCTGTTGCTCTAATTGCAGTCTGCAGGTGAGTCTCTCAGTCTGTCGCTCGATCGAGAAATGCCTGCGATGGCTGATGGCTGCCCTTTGCTCCATTTTCCGCACGCCGACGAAAACTTTCAAAATGCAAATTAGGCACGTTCGGCGCTCGCTCGCTGGCTGGCGGTGAACGGCATTTGAACCCCCGACCGGGCTTAAGCGACAGCGAAGCGCTCTGACAAGCCCATTTACAAGTCGCCAGCCAGCCAGCTAAATCCTGCAATCCAGAGCCTCAGCCTCAGCCGAGGTTGAAAACTTTGCCACAAATTGTGTCAATATTTGTCTCGTGCTGGATGCTGCTGCTGCAACAAATCGTGCCGCAAAGGTCTCCCCCGGTGTCAACCGAGCCACCAAAAAGAAAACAAAACCAAAGCCAACACAAAAACCGAAACAGCGGAGTAAAAAACATGACAGCCCATAGAAATTATTGAACATGGACAATGCACAGTGTGCTCGGAGATTCAATTAAATATATCAAAGGAAAGACATTATGTAAGTTATTATAAAGAGTTTTGAGCAGAAAAGGAGTTTATATAATACTCCCGAACTTTTAACTTGCATTTTGGTAACTATTTTTATGGAAATAATTCAATAAATAAGGCGCTTAATCTTCTCATTAATTTATCATTATTTTATACTGGAAACTCTCAGGTATCCCCAGAACTCCACCACTGTGCCTCTGAGTTATCTAATGCCCCCCCCCTTCCGAAAATTGGGTGCGATGCCAAACAGTGAATGCAAAAACTATGCGCTCGGTGCGCTAATGAACCGCCCGGCGTTCATCTATCAATGTCAGAGCCCGCGCCAAGAATGGACCTTTTGTGGGATAAATTTCGATATTCAATTTGATTGGCTTTTACCGCCCGGGCCCACAATCAGAACAAAGAATGGACTTTGTAGCTTGGATAATTCGGGAATCTGGGTGATAGGGGAGTGGTGCTGCCTGGCTATTGCCTGCCCACACGCCAAGGAGCCAAACATAAATCGTTATTTGGTTGACACATTTTTGTGGCGGCTCAGGTGGCTTTTGGCGATTGGCAATTGGAGTCGCCGGGGCTTAGTGGGTCGAAAGCGAAAGTCGAGCAGCTCAGCGAGCAGTGTATTTCATAATCCAATTAAGCATTAGGCGACAGCTGATTGACGGCCAAGCCAGGTCGGGCTAAGGAAGCGGCTCATTAGCCAAGAGCCAAGATCAGCTACCAGCTACCGTGCCACGCACTCCATTCACAGCTAATTGGATTCGATAAGGTCAAGAACAATGAACCGGGGAGCGGTCCCAGCCCACGAATGAATATGTTTTCAGTGGTTTAATGGAGGTGATCTTATGGAGAGTGATTCTCACAGTCAATCTGGCTTAAATTCAAGAAATTACGGCTCAATCTCCCTCTCAAGGAACACCTTCTTTGCTCTTTTATAATTAATTAAATAAACTTAAAATGTATTCAAAAAACTCACCGCTTCTGCTGGTTACTCTCCAGATTGTTGGTGATCACATTGTCATGGGCGGCGGATCTGGCACGCGGCAGCAGAGGAGGCGGCGGCGCCATGGGACTGGCAACCATGTTTTCGAGGATGGGCTGGGGCGGCGTGTGGTGCGGACGCTTGCGCGTAGCTGGAAGATTACTGGGGCTACCAGCTCCTCCTCCATTCACTAAGTGCTTGTGCTGCAATCAAAAAGAGAAGCAGTCAGAATCCAATTACCAAACAGTAGTCGTCGAGGCAGTAAACCCACCTGCAAGCTTGTTGGCTTCTTGGGTACCAGGGGCGGAACCTTGGCCACTGGCGGAGCGGCGACGGCGTAGGTGGTGCGTCGCGTGGATGCGCCGGCAAAGCTGTTCCTCCGGTTGGGCGAGACAACCGGCGGTGGGCGCGGCTGCAGCACTTCCGGAGGCGGTGGCGGCGGCAGGGGCTCGTCAAAGGTGTAACTGATGTCCAGCTCGCTCTGCGGCGGCGGCGGCAACTCTGGCGATGGCACTCGCAGATTCGGGTGCTTGGGCGGACGCTCGGGTGGCGGTCTGTGCTGGTGCTGGTGCGGATGATGATGCTGCTGCGGATGGTGCTGCTGGTGGGCCAGGGCGGCGGCCTGCTGGAGCAACAGCTTGTCTCGCATGGGCGCGTACTCGGTGGCCGAGGAAGTGCGTCGCGTGGGCACGGCCAGGCGGCCACGTGGAGGCGGCGGAGGCGGCGGCATGCCACAGTCGTTAAAGGAGTTCTTCTCCGCGCTGCCTATGTTCCTTATGCTGGGCGCCTTCACCTGGCCCTGGGCCTGATGCAGTTCCCGGAACTCCGCGTAGTCCGAGGCCGAGCTGGAGCGCCTCAGGAGATTGGGCAGCAGGCTGCGAGAGCGTGGCGGCGGCGGTGGGGGCGTGGGCGAGTTGCAGTCCCGCGAAGACGAGGAGGAGGAGACGGGACTGCCCACCATAATGGGACTCAGATTGTTGGGCAGCGACTTGCGCTCCACGTGCAGGGCCTGGTAGGACTGTGAGTGCGGACGCAGCAGCTGCTGCTCCTCCTTCTGCTGCTGCTGCTGCCGCTCCACGTACGACTGCACCGCATTCTTCTGGAGCGCCTTCAGGGCCGGATTCGAGAGGCGGTGCGTCTTGCTGGGCTCCAGGTAGGCAAACTTTGGCGGCTCGCCCAGCTGCGTCCGCTCGAAGTCGTTGATCCTCTCGGCCACCGAGTGCCAGGTGGGCTGCACGGCGGCTCCCGCTGGCGTTATCACAGGTAGTCTGGAAGGGAGTGGAAGTTGAGTTAGTAAAGGGATTCAAGTGATTCCTGAGGAGGCTCTTACTTGGCGGACTTGTGCAGCCCGGAGCTGAACTGCGGCTTGGGGTGCTGCACGTACTGCGAGGTGTTGCTGTGCACCGGCTCCGTGTAGGTGCTCACCGGGAACAGGCGGTGGTTGCTGCGGTAGGAATCGGTGCTATTGGTGGGGCTGTGACTGTGACTATCCGCTCCCATGTTGGGCGTGCTGCTGCTGAGGATCTCCGACTTGCCTCCGACTCCAAGCTGCAGCTTGCTGGGCTTTCCGGCCGGCGGCTGGGGCGCAATGGTGACCACTGCCTCGCTGCTGGAGATGGTCACCGAGATGCTGGACTTGTGCTGCTGGCCCGAGGATCTGCCTAGATGCTGCTGCTGCTGCTGGAGATCGCCCATGGAGTGGGATTGTCCCAAGAGGGAGCGAGGCTTCTCCGTGGGCGATTCCAAGGAACTTTGTGTGGAACTGAGGTGATCCTGCTGCGGGAAGTGATGCAGCGCCATGGAAGTGTGCACCGGCGGATAGCTGGGACTGTGCCGATGCTGGATGCGCAGTGGCGGCTGAGCCACTGTTGCCTCCTCCGCGATCACCTTGGAGGAGCTGCTCTCGGTGGGTGAGCTCGGAGCGACCGGATCGTTGTCGTGCAGGTACAGCACGCTCTCGCTGTGGTGACGCTTGGGGGTCAGCACCCGGGAGCTGTGCACAATCAGCTGCGAGGAGGAAACTGCAACAAAGGGAAGCAAAGAAGGTGGAGCACGGTTAGGGCGTGTCCTCGGCCATTCTAAAAAGGAGTTGCTCCGGAGTAAAAGTGGGCCACCGCTATTTGGCTCCGAGCCAAGGTCGTGGGGGAGTGGGCAGAGTCGCCAGTCGCCAATATATACATATATATATATTTTTGGGCAACCTTCTCTTATTACAGCCGGCCGCCACCCATTCACCCCAAAACTGTGACTGTGTGACTGCCACTGTGACCCGAAGCCAACTCAGGTTACAGCCACAATTGCTGCCTTTTTATTTTTTTGGTTTTTAATTGTATGAATTCCGATATTTTCTTGGGGTTTTTGGTTATAAAAATTAAGTTTCTAGTTAGGAATATGGAAATGTATGTTCATAGGTTAACTATTCTAGGTTTTTATACGAACAATTCACGGAAAAAGGGCTAGGAATATCAGTAAATGTTTTCCTTAAATAATGCAAAATAATATATGTATCACTTAAAAATTATCAAAAAATATTAAAAAAAACATTTTCCTACAATTATTTGATATAATATATCATTGAGAAAATGAAAAAAATAACATGAACTGTTTCCTTCCACATATTTGAATGAATATCATATAATGGAAAAGTGGCTACAAATATCAGAACAATTTTTATCCATAATTGTTTTGTAAACTATTTTAAAATTGTATTTTTTCTCCTATAAAATATTTTAAATATTGAATAAAATCATGAGTTTAGTAGGTAAACGTCTTTGCCTTTTACTTAAGAATTTTTAAGATGATTTTAAAATAAGAATATGCCAGGTTTTCCGTTTATTTTAAAATTAAACATTCGTTTAGGTTTATTTATAAATTCTCTACGTTTCTAGTTAGGAATATGTTTATAGGTGAACTTCTAAAGCTTTTTATAATAATATATTATGGCAAACGGCTAGAAAAATCAGTTTTTTACAAGAAAACATTTAATATATCTATTCAATTTAGAATAATGGCTTCCTGTTAATTTTTAAATAAAACATTCCTTCGACTTTGTTTACATTTATTTATATTTTTTCTTCAATAGACTTTGCTCACTAATCGTATTTAAACCCATTCTATAAACACTAATTCATCTTCAATTAGATGTATTTATTATTTATCAATACTCAGGCAAATGTGGCTATATAAATATCCGTAGAAAGATTGGTAAACTTACCTGATTCTGCGATGGCGCTATAGCCGGTGGCATGACTCGCCTCGGATATGTCGCTCATGGAGCCCAGCCACTTCAGGGTTTCCGTGGAGGAAGTGCTCTCCGAGCTATTATTGTTATTATTGTTATTGCTATTGCCATTGCTGGAGCCGTTGCTGATGCTATTGTTGTTGCTGGATCCGGAGGAGGAGCTGGCATGGGAATGGGAGTGCGAATGCGAGTGGGAATGGGAATGCGAGTGCGAGTGGGTGTGGGTTTGGCGGGCCAAGAGCGGAATGGGCGATGGCGCCACCGAGTTGCTGCAGACGGAGGAGAGATCGTTCTCCGACCAATGATGCGACTGCCGGGACAGAAGATCGCTCTCCTGACGTAATCTGCAAATAGAGTTTGCTATTAGAGTTGAGGCTTTATATTTTTTTTGGCAAATCATTGCGTGCTACAGAAATTTGTATGATTTGTGAGTGCGATTTCTGGTTTCTGCCTAGCAATTACTTGAATTTCTGGCTTAGCCTTCGCCTCGGTGGCTAAAATAGACCCAGAAGCGGACGAAGACTCTCTGCGGCTCGGCGGCTTGGCGGCACTTGGGGCAAGTTCGGAG
>VNJO01006712.1:6253-17855 GCA_008042535.1 Drosophila tani | reverse complement strand
TGTCATGGCGCTTCTGGCCTGCGGGCCACGCAGGATTTCGGGCAACGGGAAAAAGCTCTATCGGGAAGAAGATCTCGACCTGTTCCGCCAGAAGCTGATCAGCACCGTGGGCGTTGCGCAGGCGGACGCGCCTTACAGAAAAGCTGAGCCGGACACCCTGACCATACCAGCCGGGCCGGACCCGCTGATGCGCCTGCTGGTGCGGCACCTGATCAGGCGGCGGATGATCCTGATCATGCTGTGGGGCATGGTGCTGCTGGGCGGGTTTATGAGCCTCACTCTCTTCTGAACAGCCCACCCCCGCGGACGATATTGACCGGCCGATGGGGTCTGTTATATTGCTGCCAATATATTTTACATGTCAAATATTCCCACCCTAACAAAATAGAGGTTTTCCGGTGCCTCAGTACGGCCTGCCTGCTCTGGATGATTCCGCATTCAGCTCCATGGCGCTCACTTTTCGGGTCATGCGGCTGGCGGCGGTGTGGCGCACGCGGCTGGAACGCGCCCTGCGCCCGCACGGCATGACCGTGGCCGTCATGCGGCCTCTGGCCTATCTGATGATGATGCCGGAAGGCACCACGCAGCGGGATCTCGCACTGGTGATGGATACGGACTGCTCCGCGCTGGTGCGGGTGCTGGACCTGCTGGAAAAGGAAGGGCTGCTTTCCCGCACACCCGACACGCAGGACCGCCGGGCCAAATGCCTAAGCCTGACGGCGGCGGGGCGGGAAAAATGCGCCCTGTTCCATCAGGTAGCCGGAGAGGTTGAACTGAGCATGAAGGAGGGCCTGTCCGCGCAGGACGCACAGGGACTTGTGGCGCGGATGGACGCCCTTCTGACCACCGCTCACGCTCTGCCCACCTGACGCCGCCCGGAATAGCCTCCGCCATGTCCCGCAGTTTTTCAGACACGATCCGCCGCCTGATGCCCGCCCTGTTTGCCGAGGATGACCAGTGGCAGGCCACGCTGAGCACCGCCGCCTATACCGCACGGGTGTTCCTGTGCATTGGCATTGCCCTGTTTCTGGCCTTTATGTTCCAGCTCCAGTCCCCCATGAGTGCTGCCACCACGGTGCTGATTGTGGCAAACCCCACTGTGGGGGCCATGGTTTCCAAAAGTGTGTGGCGTGTGATTGGCACCGTGATTGGCGCGACCATCAGCGTGGGCGTGATGGCGGCCTTTGTGCAGTCTCCGGTGCTGTATTTTGCAGCACTGTCCGTGTTTGTGGGGCTGGCCTGTATGGTGGCCACCTTCCTGCGGCTGTTCCGCGCCTATGCGGCCGTGCTGGTAGGGTATACGATTGTCATTGTTTCAGCCCCCGCTTTTGCCAACCCGGAACATATTTTTCTGGCCGCTATGGGGCGACTTTCCGCTGTGACAACCGGGGTAGTGACAACCGCCTTTGTGTTCATGCTCACCTCCCCGCACAAACCCAGCCGTGTGCTGACGGCGCTTGGTGATGCGTTCCGGGAAACGGTGCGCCATGCCTTGTCTTTTCACGCAGCGGAGAGCCAGCACGCCACCCTTGAGGATGCGACGGACCACGCGGCAGAACAGATTGAACGTCTGGAAAGCACCGGACCGGCTCCCTCCTTCCGGGCATTGCCGCCCCCGCTCTATGATAGCCGCAGCCGCCTGCTGGCCCGCATGGCGGCGCTTGACCCCGCTATTGAATACGCCGCCGCGGATGACCGGGACATGCAGGCGCGCGTTAACCGCCTGCGTATTTGCCTGAGCCGCCTGACCGGCCTGATTGTGACCTATCACCCGTACTGGCTGAATCTTTCTCTGGCCAACGGAGCCTCCTGCGCGGTGCATCAGGAAGTTGCCGCCACGCTGGAACGCATTCTGGAGCTGACGGAACTGCCGGGCTGGCAGGACGACCCGAAGCCTGTTTCCGCCTGTATCCATGCCACCCTGCATGCGCTGGACCGTCTGGAGACTGAGACTCCATCCTCCACAGTGCTGGCGTCTCTGGACAATACGCGGGATGTGCTGGTGCAACTGGATCAGGCCCTGCATGACCTGACAATCCGCCGCCCCACACGGGCGCGCATGCCCCTGCGCCCGTATCTGGAATGGCCCATGGCGCTGCGGAACGGCGCACGCGGCATGTTTATTGCGCTTCTGGCCGGGATGATGTGGTACGTGCTGCACTGGAGCACGGGGCCCATGCTGATGCTGTTTGTGGTGGCGGCGTCCAGCCTGCTGTCCACCACACCGTCCGCCGCAAAAACCAGCCCGCTGATGGCCACGGGCACCGCGCTGGCCATTCCCGCCAGTTTTCTGTGCCACACGCTGGGCCTGCCACAGATTGACGGTTATCCGCTGCTCTGGCTGACCATCTGCCTGTTTCTGCTGCCCGGTGTGTGGTTACAGTTCCACCCCCGCTACAGCATCGGGGCGTTTGGCTATGCGGTGTTTTTCACCATGATGCTGGCTGTCAACAACCCTATTACCTATGATGACCTCACGCTGACCAACAACTGGCTGACCATGGCCGTGGCCTGTGTGCTGCTGGTGCTGGTGTTCCGCGTCATTCTGCCCGCCAACCACCGTCTGGATGCCGCACGGCTTGTCTCTTCCCTCACCCGCAGCGTGCAGCGTCTGGCCCTTGCTCCGCAAAACCGCAAAGTGATGTGGGTGGCGTGGGAAGGGTTCCAGATTCAGAAAATCTCGCGCATGATGATGCGCTTTTCCTTCCTGACGGATGATGTGGACAGGCAGGGCTATACGGATGCCGCCTTTGCCGCTCTCTCACTCGGACGGCTGATTGTGCGGCTGCGCTGGAACGCGGGCCACACCCTGCCCGATGGTCAGACGCATGACCTGCTGGAAGACGCCCTTGGCTCCTTCCGCTACCTGCACAGTGCGCCGCTCAAAACGGCAGCGGGGCTGAGCCTTGCGGCCCAGAAAATCAGCGCCATTCCGGACCATGCCGGCACGGCACTGGCGCGGGACCGCGTGATTTCCTGCCTTGAGCAGGCGGCCTATATCATCCGCTCCGTACCGGGCTTTTTTGACCGGCACGGGCCGCTGCAACTCACCGCCGACATGCCGGGGGCCAATGCCCCCGTCTCCGCCCTTGTGCCGCAGCGCAATATCCTTTTTGGCTAAAGCAGGCGGACGTGGTTATTCCGTAACGTCCGCTGACGTGCAGCCTGCCGGTGCGTTGACAGGGTTGCAGCGGGCCACAGCGCCGTTGGGGAAAGAGACAGAGTAGTTATTCCACGGTGCGGTTTCAAACGCCGGATAGTCCGTGCTGATAATTTGCGCACCGGACTGGAAGGCTGTCTCCCGGCGGGTCACATCACCCTGTCTGGCTTCCACCGTATTGGCATCGGAACGGGTTCTGACCAGATAACCCTTTTTCACCAGAGACTGAATGGTCTGAAGGGCGGCTGTATTATCGACCGCAGCACTCCCGTTCCCGGCCTTGCCGACAAAGCCTTCATTCGCTTCCGTAAAAGCAGCGTCCGGGTCACCGGGGCGACCGTTGGTGAAGACAACGCGGCCACGCAGCGCGGGGTGCCCAGCCACATACCGCGCTGTGTCATGCGGGCGGTCAAACGTGAAAACAACCTTGCCGCGCCCAAACGCCAGAGCAGGCCAGCCCCGTTTTAAAACAGCTTCTTCCAGCGTGGCGTAAGAGCCGCGCACGTCGTCCGGGGTCAGGATATTTTCCCGCCCGAAGACAGAGAGCAGTTCTGCATCCAGTTTGTCATAGGTGGCTTTTGTAAACTGTTCCGGCTGAGTGAAGGGCAGCTTCCCTCCGGGCAGCGGCACGTCCTGCTTGGTTTCCAGGTCAATATAGACAGGCAGGTGATTAGGGTGCGCGTCTGACCATTCCTTGACCAGTGTCAGGCACTGGCGCAGCGGTTCACAGCTTGAACGCTGATCAATATCGACAATATGCATGACCTTGAAGTCGGTGCCCTGTTTGTCGGTCGCATCGCTCTGGTCCGCATCAGGCGTGAAGCCTGCTTTTTTCTCCCACTCCACACCGCGCGGATGGGCGTAGCGTTTGCCGGAACTGTCAGCATAGATATCAATTTCAAGCTGGCGCACACCACCATCCAGCTGCGCTTTCAGGGACCCGTGCTGGTAGTCCAGCGCGTCCGCCATTTCCGGTGACAGTTTTTTCAGCCATGCGAGTGTGGTGGGGGAAAGACTGCGCCGGTAGCTGTTGTGCGTACCAATAACCTGAATCTGGTTCATTTTAAGTGTATCATCCGCAAAGCTTTCCGGGGATGACAGAACAGAAAAAGCGCAGAGAAGTGCAGGAAGCGCACAAAAAACTGGTTTCATGAAAACGTCCAATTTCAGCAGAATGGGAACGGGCTGGTTCTATGAGGGCCGCATATCCTGCACGGAATAATAATGGAGCGGAACAAAGTAAAGAAACGGCTTCATAGTTTCATATTTATTTCACAAACCAATTTTTATAGAAAAAATAAAATAAATTTCACACTTTGTCAGAATAAACACAGATCAGAAGAGCTTTATGAAACTTATATTACGAAAAGAGAATCATTCTTCTATCCAGAAATGAATTTTTGTAAGGGGATACCCATTCGAAATTCTTATGACTGAAGAGTGCACATAATCATGCCTGTAGACCTCAGTCATCTGGTGCTGATCCAAACATGTGTCGGAAAAATCTTCTTATGAAAAAGACGCTTTTCAGGTTTGCTCTGTGCTGTGGCATCGCCTTTCCGTGCGAGGTCTGGGCAGAAACAGACACTGCCACACCCGCAGAGCAGAAGCCCCGGCAGGCACCGCATAAGGCCAGCGCGCCGCGCGCGGCCAAAACCACCAAAAAAACCAGAGACCGTGCGAATTCTGCTCTGGAATCCGTGGTGGTGACAGCCCAGCGCCGGGCTGAAAACAACCAGACTGTTCCGATCTCCATCCAGCATATTGATGGCAAGACCCTTGCCAACGCAGGCTATACCGCCCTGACTGACCTGCAATATCTTGCACCGGGCGTGCAGTATGACCCGACACAGGGTGCTGCGTTTCAGATTCGCGGTGTTGGCAGTGAATCTTTCGATTTTTCCAATGCAAAATCCGTCAGCGTTGTGGTGGATGATGTGGTGATGGATGCCCAGCGCGCCAACGGGATGATTGGCATGGTGGATATCAACAATGTTGATATCATGATGGGCCCGCAGGGCACGCTGTTTGGCATGAACTCCACATCCGGCGTTATTGCCGTCACCACCGGCAAGCCGGTGCTGAACAAGTTTACAGCCCGGACCAGTGCGAGCTACGGTGAGCATAATGAGCGTATTCTGAATGCAACCGTGAATATTCCGGTTGGCAGCAAGGCCGCGTTCCGTATTTCCGGCTTTGATAACGCGCAGGATGGGTTTGGCCGTAACGTCGTGCTAAACAAGCTGGTTGGTTCCACCAATGAATATGGTGGCCGTGGCAAATTCTATGTTCAGGCCACGGATAATCTGGATATTACCTTGCAGGGCGATTATGCCCACCACTGGGACAGCAGCGTCCGCACCCCGGTGGGTGGCCAGAGTGCTGCCGTAACCTCCGCCCTCAATTCTCTGGGTGTTTATCCCAACTCAAAAAATGCGGATACGGCTGACCCTATCTATGGGAATATCGTTTCAGAAGAATATGGCGCGGCCCTGAAAATCCATACAAAAATCGGGGAAAACGACCTCAACTTCATCAGCGCATGGCGTCAGTCGCTCTATAACAACAACACGCCGGTTGACCTCGTGCCGCTGGATGTTTCTGCCTATTACCCTTACAATTTTGGGCATCTGACGACGCAGAAATTCAGTGATGAAATTCGCTTCTCCTCCCCCAAAGGGCATTTTCTGGAATGGCTGGCCGGTGGCTTCTTCAACCGGCTTGACGCACGCCAGACCCAGTATCAGTGGGGCACGGCAGGCGCACCGCTTTATGTGGATGGGGTTCCGGCCGCGAATTTGTACAATAACTCCGGCGCTGTGGGGTATAGCGGCAATACCTCCCTCTTCCAGTCGCGCAATGAATCTCTGGCGGCGTTCGGGCAGTTGAAGTTCAATATTTCCCGCCATTTTGATATTGCCATCAGCGGGCGTTACACCCACGATAAAAATTCTCAGGGGCTGAGCTTTATCAATACGGACGCACAGGCGGTCACGGGGTATAATCCCACTTTTACGCCGACCCATAACGCGCCTGTTTACCCGTGGGGCCAGATGACGGGCCAGAATTTTTCAGGCCGGATCTCCCCTGAATATCACTTCAACCCCAACGTGATGGCCTATTTTACCTTCTCCACCGGCTATAAGCCCGCAGGGATTGCGTTTGTCGGCAATAATTACGACCCGTACCATAAAGAGACCGTCAAATCCTATGAAGCAGGCATGAAGTCTGAATGGATGCACCACAGGCTGCGCCTGAACGTGGATGCCTTCCGTGAAGACTTTACCGACTTTCAGGCGACTGTGCTGACGCCTGTTCCGGCCGGGAATGGCACGACTATTCTGACAAGTGCGATCGGCAATGCGGGCGGGCTGGTCAGTCAGGGTTTTGAAGGCAATGTGGCCTATAAGCCTATTCCTGACCTGACATTATCCGGATCTGTTTCCTTTACGGATGCCCATTTTACGGATTACGTTGCCAGCACAAAAGCCAACTATACCAATACCCGCCTGACCAATGCGCCGGTCTGGTCCGCCAATGCCTTTATTGACTACCAGCATGACCTGACCCCGCATCTTGGTGTGCAGGCCCATCTTGACTACGCCTATCGCGGCACGACATGGACGGTGACTGGCCAGCCGGATTATTCCAAAGTTCCGGCTTACAGTCTTGTCAATCTGCGCGTCAGCCTGCTGCCACTCAACAAACGGCTTCAGGTCGGGCTGTATGTGCGCAATATGTTCAACCAGTATTTCTCAACCGGCTACCAGCTTTACGGCACGGCCGGGTATCTGCACTACACCTCACCGGATGCGCGCCGCACCATCGGCGGGTTTATTAACTTCAGCTACTAACCGGAAACTGCCAACCAGAGTGCAGGGTCAGTTTGCCTGACCCTGCGGGCCAAGGCTCAGAACATGCGCCAGATGGTCCCGTTCAATATCGAACGGGACATCCCAGCCTTCGCTTTCCTCGCAAAGTTTTCCGCGGATTTCGTAATAGTCCAGCCCGCGCAGACCTGCGATAAAATAGAAAAACGTATCCGGCATGGTGCCGGGGGCCAGATTGATCACTCTGGTCCCTTTGCGGCAGAACATGATGTTGGTCATGGCCGCCCCCATCACCCCCACAACACACTCCGCATTTTTAAAAATCTTGATCTGCTCAAGGAGCGTCAGGTCAGACGGGTCCAGACACAGAAAACCCTGCTCTTGCAGGAAGTCCATCAGACTGTCTTCATCCCTGATGCGTCTGGCCCGGTTTTTACGGGTGAGATAGAGCTTACGCACCTGCGCGCCGGGCACGCTGGCCACCATGGCGTCCGTGCGGGAAAAGGCCAGCGGAGACATATAGACGCCGTGATTGCTCAGGCCATCCACCAGAACCAGTTCTTTAAAAAAGGACACATCCTGCGGGCTCATGGGGTGATAGAGCGGCACGAAGCCCGTGCTGAGCGCCACACTATCCCGCAGGACACGGGCGAAATTCCCTCCTGCCTGCGGCACGACCAGAGAACACAGAGGTAAATGCTCTTCCGCCAGCCAGAGTTTTGGCAGCAGTTCCACCATCCAGTGCCCGTAATTCTGCTCCCCGCGCTTGCGCAGCAGGAGGGAGGACGGGGTGACATGCTGTACGCTCTGCGTCTGCCCGGCTTGCATAATCTGCGCAAGCCCCTGTGCGCACTCTTCCGGCGTATGCTGGGTGATACTCTCCTGCACCAGCTTTTTATCCTGCGTAAACACCAGACCTTCCTGCGTGACATACACATCAAACAGTTTTGTCACCCGGACGCGGCCTGCGGGGAATGCGCCGGTAAACCAGCCGGGCCGCATGGCGTCCAGAATGTGCGCAGGAATATAATCGNCCCTGTGCAGGCTCTGTATGTCTACCAGATCCACGCGTTCTGCCCTCCTCACTGTTCCGGCACGCAAACTGTGATGCGGGTTTAAGGCAGTTTGCGCAACAGGCCAGCGTGATCTGCCCACACTCCCTGTTTGCAGAACTGTCTCTTGCCAAGCCAGCCCGTACCGTCACATCTTAAGGAAATATTAACATCTGGCATGGAGGGGCGTATGATCCCGTCTTCCTTTCTGGCCAGCCGCCTTGGTTTTTCTCAGGTGCCGCTTGAAGAACCCGCGATGGCCATTCCCCACGCGCTTTTTGTTTTTCTGATTGAAAACTACCTGCGCAGTCAGCCTTTTCATGAAGAGACGTATCTCCGCAGCAATCCGGACGTGGCGGAAGCCCTCCGGGCCGGGCATATCCCGTCCGCCAAGGAACATTACGTAACACAGGGCTACTGGGAAGAACGGGAGGGCGCCTGCCCGCCTTTTTGTGAGGACTGGTATCTGAGCCAGAATCCGGACGTTGCCGTTGCCGTCATGCAGGGTGAATGTCCGTCTGGCGCGGCGCATTATACTTTGTATGGCCGCCGGGAGGGCCGGTGCCCCTGCCCGGAACTCGCGCCGCTTTATGCTGCATGGCAGGCTGTTTCCGCCCCTGCGCCTCAGCGCGCCAACTGAGCGGCCCCCCTCTGGCCAGAACGGTGCGGGCGTTATACGGTCTGCCGCATCCATGAAAACCGATCGCACCTTTCTGCCCAGACTGACTCTGGCGCTTTTCCTCTCTTACCTCAGCGTGGCTTTGTCTCTGACCGCCGTGCCGGTGTATGTCATGTCCTGGCCAGGCTTTACCAACGTGCTGGCCGGGCTGGCAGTGGGTATTCCGTTTCTGTCCACCATTTTCACCCGCAATTATGCCGGGCAGATTGCCGATGCCTCCGGCGGGCACCGCTGCATGCGGCGCGGGCTGGTTTTTTATGCGCTGGCCTGCGGGCTGTGCCTGCTTTCCACCCTGCCCGCTCTGCCTGCCATCGGGCGATATGGTGTGCTGATAGCGGGCCGCCTGCTCCTTGGACTGGGTGAGAGCCTGTGCATTGTGGGCATGATGGGCTGGGGCATTGCGCTGGCCGGGCAGCCACAGGCAGGCCGGGTTATGGCGTGGACGGGGGCCGCCATGTATGGCGCGTTTGCCGTGGGTGGCCCGGTGGGGCTGATTGTGTATCAGCATTTCAGTTTTGCTGTGCTGATGGGCCTCAGCGCGGCCCTCCCACTGGCGGGTCTGCTGCTGATCAGCACCCTGCCGCCAGCCCCCCTGCATACCGGCCACCGGGAACCGTTCTGGGCCATTCTGAACAAAATCCGTGGGCCGGGTATTGTCGTCGCGTTGCAGGGCGTGGGGTTTGCAGCCCTTGGGGCGTTTCTCTCGCTGCGGTTTTTGCAGGCCGGGTGGTCTTATGCCGGATGGGGGCTGACCTGCTTTGGCGCGGCCTTTGTGGGCATGCGGATGCTGTGCGGGCATCTGCCGGACAGGGTTGGCGGGCTGAAAGTAGCCCTGCCGTCTCTGGTGCTGGAAGCACTCGGGCTGGCGCTGATCTGGGGCGCGCCGTCTCCGGAAATCGCACTCGCCGGAGCCCTGCTGACAGGCGCAGGCTGTTCCATGGTTTATCCCTCCCTCGGCGTGGAGGTGGTGCGGCTGGTGCCCGCCCCCATGCGCAGCACGGCCCTTGGCGGATATTCCGCGTTTCAGGATCTGGCTTATGCCGCAACCGGGCCACTGGCCGGGTTTCTGGCGGACCGCTCCGGCTATGCCGAGGTGTTTTTACTGGGCAGTCTGTGCGCGCTGCTGGGGGCCGCACTTGTGTGCCTGCTGATTGCGCTCAGCCCCCAGAGCAGGTGAACCCCCTAGGCTGGCCTCAGGCAGGCTGAAAGCAGCGGGCGACGTCTTCCTGACTGACCTCCGCCGGGGTCGCGGGCTGCCAGCGGGGGGAATTGTCCTTATCAATCAGCTTGGCGCGCACGCCTTCCACAAAATCCGGGCGGTGCATCATATGCCCGACCAGCGTTGTCTCCTGCACAAAGGCGTCATCCAGTGAGGCCAGCGTGCGCGCCTTGTGCCATGCGGCCCATGTGACCTGAAGAGAAAACGGGCACAGGCGGGAGAGCGCATCCAGATCCTGTCTGGCAACCTCGCTCTCATCATCATCCAGATTATGCAAAACCTGCACCAGATCGGGCGCGGTGTAACATGCCTCCAGCGGGTGCGCCGGGGCGGCGGGCACAGGGCGCGCATGGGCTTTCAGCACAGCCTCCACCGGCTGCGTTGCCAGTTGCGCGACAACATCGGGCAGCTTGTCCGAGGGGATCAGATAATCCGCAAAGCCGTTCTGCACAGCCTGCATCCCGTCCATGCGCTCCCCGAGCAAGGCCAGCCGCAGGCCGGATACGCCGGGCATACGGGAGAGGATCCATGACCCACCGGCATCCGGCGTAATGCCGATGCTGGTTTCTGGCATGGCCAGCACGGACCGCTCCGTCACCACCCGGTAGGACACATGCCCCCCAAGCCCGATGCCGCCGCCCATGGCAATCCCGTCCAGCAGCGAGACAATGGGTTTGGAATAGGCCGCAATCTGCCGCATGACGCGGTACACACGGTTGATTTTTGCAACGCCGGTTTCCGGCCCCTCAGCCCGGATCAGTTCACTCAGGGCGCGCAGATCTCCCCCGGAGCAAAAAGAACGCGGGCTTGTGCTGTCCAGCAGAATGAGCGTGATGTCCGCATCATCCCGCCAGGCTTCCAGCACGCGGGCTATCCCTTCCGCCATTTCCAGATCGACCGCATTCAGTCTGGCGGGGCGGTCCAGCCGGATACGGCCAACCGGCCCCATACGTTCGGTTTTGACAGTCGGCGTGCCGGAAAGGGCGGCTTCGGTCATTGCTTTCCTCTTATATTCATGCACAAAACACTGCGTCTGGAGTGTGATGAAGGAGAGCAGATGTTGGCGCTGGAGACCAGTACCTTCCGCAACGCCATGGCCAGACTTGGTGCTGCTGTTAATATTGTGACCACCGGAACGCGGGAAGACCCCGNTGAACCGCACCAGCCGCGCGCGGGCGGCCTTTGTGATGGGTGGCCCGCTATGCGTGAACGTCCTGTCCGGTACGCAGCAGGACCTGTCCAACCATTTTGCCAGCCCCAACAGCATGGCGGAGCGCTTTGCCATTGGCCACTGGACCACGCTGGCGACGGGCGCCCCCGTGCTGGAAGAGGCCGTGGCGACGTTTGACTGCCGCGTGAGCCAGATTGTAGAAGTGGGCACGCATAGTGTGCTATTCGGGGTGGTGGAAGCCCTGCGTATGCACGAGACGGCGGGTGGGCTTGTCTATTTCAACCGGGCCTATCATGCCCTGCCGCACACGGCACTTTAATCTGACAGGACCCTGACGCATGGCGCCTCGCCCTAAAATGGAACATGAAGATGATGTGCCGGTTATTACCGTCCGGGCGCTGATCATCATCCATATCTGTCTGGCGTTGTTCATTCTGCTGTGGGGCTGGCTGGACTGGTCCCTGCCCCAGTAAAGGCCGCAGTAAGGCCGC
>VNJO01006707.1:0-11858 GCA_008042535.1 Drosophila tani | reverse complement strand
AAATTTCAGCTCGATAGCTCAAAAACTGAGAGACTAGTTCGCGTAGAAACCGACAGACGGACAGACGGACAGACGGACAGACGGACAGACGGACAGACAGACGGACATGGCTAGATCGACTCGGCTGGTGATGCTGATCAAGAATATATATACTTTATGGGGTCGGAGATGCCTCCTTCACTGCGTTGCAAACATCTGGTCAAAATTATAATACCCTCTGCAAGGGTATAAAAAAAATTTACTTCTCTGTTTTTCAACGAATTTCTATAAATTTTAAGACATAGCAGTTTTTTAAGGTTCTAGAATTACGGTTTTAATTTCATTAAGATCGGTCCACTATATCATATAGCTGCCATAGAATCGATCGGTCCATTTATATGAAAATGTAAAATTCTACATGTAAAATGTAAAATTTACAAAATTCGATGTTTTTTCAACATTACTAAAATGGTTCGATTTTCAATGATCCAATTACAGACTGCAAGGGTATACCAACTTCGGTTTACCGAAGTTAGCTTTCTTTCTCGTTTTATTTTTACTTTTTGTGCTTGATGGCCTTTCGTTCGGTCTGTGGTGTGTGGTGTGTGGTGTGTGGTGTCTCATGTGTAATGTGGTGGAGGCCCCAAAAACGATCGCAGAACACGGGGAAACGTGTTCGAACCGCAAAAGCAGACAAAAACACGAAACATTTATCATATGCTCAGGAATGCCGCCAAGGGGAAGGGGTTGGTTTTGTGGGGTTTGCGGGAGTTTGTGGATTGGAGCCAAAAATGTTTATAAGTTGTAGACAAATTTCGTTAGCGACAACTGCAATGGGCGACAGAAAATAAATACAGTCGAGCTACCTGAAAAGGAATTTTCAGCAAACTACATTTAAATTCATTTGGAACTAAATATAAA
Organism: Drosophila tani; assembly: GCA_008042535.1. Classification (NCBI taxonomy): domain Eukaryota; kingdom Metazoa; phylum Arthropoda; class Insecta; order Diptera; family Drosophilidae; genus Drosophila; species Drosophila tani. The sequence goes on along the minus strand of VNJO01006707.1, from coordinate 10,958 downwards.
AAACTTATTATTTATTTAATGTTACTCGATAAATTTATTCAAATTGCAATTATATTTGTGGCCAGCGATAAAAATAATATATAAATAAATAAATAAATATACAGGAATTGCGACCACTGCCTTATCGCATTTAAAAAATAAACACCTTTAAGACCGTGATGCTTAAGCCTATGCCCATGCATCATATTTGTTATTGTAAAATCCCATAGCATAGGCTTTATGTGAGCCGATCCCGCAATACAGAATAAACAATTTTGCACTTTCCTCTTTCTGTCGCTATCCTATACTGATAAGACCGAGCTCACCGCTAATCCCAATGAAATTTTTTCTTGTTTCTACACTGAACATCTTTTTCTTCTTTATGCTTAATTCATTCGCATTCTTTGAGGTAAATTGGTAAACTGAGCGATGAATTGGCAAGTGCCTCTTCTCCCAGTGTACATCTTGAAATAAAGCAAAAGTCTTGTTTAAAGTGCCTTAAAAGTCTGCTTTAAGAAGTGCCCACAAAAGGTATGAGTGGAACAAGAGTTGTGTGGTCCAGTGTAGCTAGGAAAGACTGTATTGAAAACAAGGTGGCAGATCTGTAGAGAGGGTTGGGTGGTGCCAGTGGTTGGGAGGTGGCGACACAGTGTTTGCATGTTCCTCAAAATTTGTCCCCACTTTCGGAGCCACGATAACTTTCGTTTATTTCTGTTTTCGGTCGCCTTTTTTTTTCCCCCAAACTCCTGCAATGGTGAACCACTTCTCTAATTGCTTTTGCATCGAAAATCAACCGAAATAAAAGCAACAAAGGGGTCTCCTTTTGTCTCTGCCCGGCTCAGTGTCCACCGCCTTTATTTCGTGTCCATGTTCCATGTCGCCATCTGTCGCACTCTACTTGCAGTTGCATTTTTTTTACTTGTTTATTTTATGTGTATTTTTTTTATTTTTATTTATTTTCGCTCCCCTTTCCCTTTGCGGAGGAGAGGGTGAACCGTTGACTTTTGCCGGTTCATGGCAAAGGCGAAGGAATTTGCAATGTTTTTATTTTCAGAGCGACATTCAGACAAATGTTTCCCCAGTGAGTGGACGTGGATACCCTGGAATTGTGTTGCGGGATAGGGGATAGGGGGATTTTGAGGATTATATAACAGATTAAGGATTACAAAAAGTGGGAGAGTCTTGAAAATGAAAATTAAATATGGATCATAAGCCATATCAGAGGTGTTTTGTCGTGAAAGATAGTAGGAATAATTTATAATAACAAACCGAATATATCATAGGAACAAAATCCGTAATTAAATCTCTATAGAAGTGAAGAAGTAAGGGATACTGTCTCGCACTTGTCCCTTCTCCATATAGATCACTATCGGATATCTCCCGCTCTCCGTTGCCGCGACATACATATCTCATGTGCCGGCCGATAAAAGTTTGTCAAAGCCCGACACGACCACAACAAATTAAACAATTCATTGTCTCGGTGCCCACGAACCTCTCTTGGGCCCCCCATGCCCCTTAAATTAAACTGGGTTGCACTGGACCACATATTGTGATTGTTTTCTGTGTTTCTGCGGTTGGTGTCTTGCGGTTTGCCCGTATATACCTTGGCCCCCCGCTTTTCCGACGCCCCTCCGATCTCCTGTGCAAATATTTGTGCTGTGTTGGTTACAAGTCAATATGGTTATTGTTATTGTCGCCAGATTGAAAGCGATTATTTGGCCACTTGGGCAGCATTCACGTGTGCCAAAAGTGACGCCGTCTTGTCCTGTGTCTTTTTGTCACAAACCTGAAAGTACACAAAACAAAAAATTAATAATTAAAAAATTAAATAAAATTAAAGCAACCTATTAAAGTGATTTTAATGGTAAAATATTTAGACTTTCGGTTAATGGATTTGTGGTTTTATTTAAAAATTTAAAATATTCTTCTCGAATTGACTTTAGTTTACCTAAAATAACAACTTGGGAATTATAACGTCTTTCGAAGAAGTTCACACCCAAAAACCTTTTTGTGGGAAAAAATATATTACTAAAATTATCAAATTACTCATTTTTGCATTACTTTTAAAAAATATTTAAATCAAAAAAGAAAAATTAAATAACCAAAAAATTAAATTTAAAAAATATCTCTGAGTGCATCCATCTTTTCATTCGGTTCGAGCAGTTAACAATTCATTAGGTGTTGCTGCTGCAACAGCAGCTGTTGCAGTTATGGCTGGTGGTGCTGTTGCAGTTGCTGTTGTTACTGCTGCTACAACTGTCTTTGGCAATTGTCAATTTATGGCAAGTTGTCTGCCTTTGGGGGTCTCTCCCCGTGGATCCAATCATGGCTTTTAGCCTGGTCAACTGGGCCTGAATGGCCAAATGTGTGGCAAACGCTGGTCATGCCAACGCGATTCTTAGAAGAATTCCGCAAGAAGTAGTCAGTCGCTGGCCGGCTCGTAAATATATCTGTATATATAAAATATGGCTCTGACTGCGATCGCTGTTGATGCTTGGTGCGATATAAACCATATTTTAATTACACTTTGGTCTGCGGAATGTCGATTGTCTCGGTCTGGGTCTCCGATTGTCGTCTGATTGTCTGTTTCTGGGGTCGAGCGGTTCAAGCTCTTGCTTTCAGAGATGGAAGTTTGGTAGCTATAATATCTTAATCACAGACCAGAAACCTTACAAAATATATCTTTGCTATACAATTATTTTTTCCAATTGATTCTCTAATGATTTTCCAATTAAATAAACTTAAATAGCCATAGCTTGCCACCTCTAGAAGCGATCTTATCTGCCTTCTTACTCATGACTTCACACCTAAAGCCAGCTGATGACTAAATTATGGCCCAAGACTATACGAACTCTTGGGTCTTATCTCTCCCCGGGCCCCCAGATAATTCTGTATTTATATACTCCCATAATTGCTTTCAACTCGGGCCATTCGAGTGTCGCGTATCGCTTCTATCTAATCTAAGCCCGAGTAGAGTTCATCGGAGGAAACCAAACTAAGCCCACAAAGTAATTCGAAGCTCAATTGTTTGCACTTGATTTGCCTTAATTGGCCGCAAAGTTTTCCAGCGTGAGAATAGACGGTGATTTAGTGAGTTCTCACATCCGGTGGTTTTTGAGAGTTCTGTCTTCGTTTTGAACCGAAAGTAGAGTACATAAAGCTGAGAACGGAAGTGATGGAAGATCACAGCGAGGGGAAATTAAGTGAAAATAAATGGAAAAGGTTTGGCTGTGAATCGGAACAATGAAAGTTTTGTTTTCGATTTTAAAGAAGATGAAAAGGGAAATTAAGAGCGGATTTGTGAGAGTTTTTATAGAGAATATTTTAGGAGTAAAGTACACACAATTAAATCGAATTAGAATTATAGAAAAAGCTATGCTATTTATCGTAGTTTTTAATTAACATTTTTCCCGTCAAATATAAATATTTATATTAACCCAGGGACGACCTTGATTTAGGCAAAAATATAATGGTATAAGGCTCAATAAAAATGGAAAGTTTGCTTACCCAAAACAAGCCATTGTGACGTTTCCACAAATAGATTCTATTGTCATATGGCCGGCATTTTATCGCGATGAACAACGCGCTCCGGCTAGATTTACGAGCTTCTCCGACAACTTCGTGTCTGGCATAGACAATGTGGAACCCGCGATGATCTCGAGACCCCTTTATCGGATCTCGGCCCTCGGAACCACTCCCCACAGCCCCAAAAACCACTTGGGCTACGCAAATATTTGTCTATTTTTAGAGTCTCTTTGCTGCTTTGTCTCCTTCGTCTCCGTCTCTTTTTAGGTGCCTTTGCTTGGTGCTTATTAATGGGCTTTGCTGTGGCTTCTTCTTCTACTCTGGGGGTCTGCGATCTCTAGGGTCTCTGCGGCGTTTGGTTTGTGGTAAAAACTTTGGGGCCAAAACTATGTGCGCCGCACATGTGGAACACGTTTTGGCGGGGGTCTCTCGACTGTGGTTTCTTTGGAACCTTTGAAGAGGGCGAAGCTTTGGCTTTATTACCGAATGTTTACAGGTGTCTTACGCAACAGAGTTCAACAGGTGGACAAATAAAGGCCAGAAAATATTGAAAAGAAAACCGTTGGGGAGGAAACAGCACAGTTGAAAGTGTTAAATATTTGGTTAATGCATAATATGGAAAATTAATTTGCATATCTTTTTATTACTGTTTTTATTGTGTAATATCTATTGAACTTCAGACACTGATTGCTTGATTGAATTGTATTTACCCATAAAGAGAGATATTCAAATTTTAATTCTAAAAATAGATTGCAAATAAGAAATCCTTGACTAATATCATACAAAAACCCCCCAAGTCTCACCTTTCCATGCGGAAGTTCACGTTGCAATAGCCAAACCTATAAACCTAAATGTTAATGCCAACGCAAACGGGTGGAAATTCGCCATTTCCCCAAATGAATTGGCTTGAAAGGCGATCGAGGACTACGAGTGCCCGTCCCAGTGTCTTCCTTAACTTTTTTAGCGCCTTTTTAACTGCCTTTCAGTGCAGTCCCGCGTTCCATTTTGCATGCAGATCGTGTGCTAAAATTAGCATAAAAGGGGAAACAGTCAAGCCGTGAGTCATAAAGCAAACGTACATTCGTTTTAATGGTCAGCACATGAAAGCGTTGAGACCTCTGCGCCATTCATTACTTAATTATGCAAGTTATATGTCTGAGATTCGGACAGCGCCTTAAAAAAATGTATTAAAAGTGAAAAATCTAAGAAGTAAGCTAGATAAGTAGCCTAATAAATTGCTAAAATTATTAATCCAAGAATATAATAAATAATAAAATGTATAAAAGCCAAGAAATACTCGTAAGCTTCACTTTAAATAATAAATAGAGAGCTCAGTATAGAGTTAATCAGCACACATTATATATATATCGATATTATATTAAATCAAACCTAGATTTATATATTAAACAAGCCCAAGCCTAGGGCTAAGAGTTAATGAAATGATTCATTTTAATGGATTATTCATTTCGAAAAACGATCAAATTCAATCTATAGACTATCGATAACCGTTATTAATGGCTTAAGACTTCAATTATGCTTTATTGTAATACTTTTGTTGGTCAAAACCCAAGATTTCCATTTCCACCTCCTCCCACATTGTGTTCTCCATTTTATTATTCATATTTCCCCACTGTCCCCGGATCTCTTTCGGATCTCTCGCTCCCAAGCGGCTAAATGAACGCTTGCAGGCCAATTTAGGAGTTGGACAAGTCCCACCGCCTCCGACCGCCTCCATGGCGGTGCACTCCACTCCACTCTGTCGAGGTGAGCTAGGTGCCCGGTAGATTTGCATACGAATATGGCCCACAAGTGTTTTTCGCGACTAATTTCGTATGAAAATTTGATTGCGCCGCGATTAGAATCGTGTTCATTGTTTATAATGCTGCGTTTGCCGTTTGCCGTTCGGGAGTCGTTGACCAGAGCTATGGAATTAAGTAATATTTGCATTGGTAATTATTGTAATTTCCCCTCTCCCTCGCCTCACAGACTTTGCTATTATGTAGTTAGCTGTCTGCCGGTTACGGTTACTTTTAATTGTCGTTTACAGTTGGCAGTCTCGCTTTGTTTGCCTGTTTGCTTGGTTACCTGGCGGCAGCAGTGGGTGTGATATGAGATATGAGATTCTAGGGTCTGATATGCACCGCACTCGGGTTCTTTAGGAGTCTTAATTATGCTAATGCTGAGGGGGCTGCAATAGAGGGGGTTCTTTCATCACCGCAAGTGTGTGTTGCAACGTCTGACAAGTCCCAGAGTTATTATGATTCGAAATGGTGGGCGATAATGTACGGGAATAGTAAACAAAATTGTGCTGTGGTTTGAGATAATGCAAGAGAGTAGAATAAATTAATTTAAAGTAATCTAGGAGAGGTAAAATATCTTACTAAGATGTAAAATTGACATAAGAACACGCAAAATTTGTATTATGGCTTGAAAGAATGTTAATAAGTAGGAGCAATCAATTGAGAAATTCCTAAGAGGATGTACAGTAGTTATTTAGATATTAAATAATTTAAAACAAACCATTCTTAGTCATAAAAAATCCCAAATGATACAAAATTCAACGCTAAGTCAAAAATATAAGCCAGAAATGGCTGAGTGATGAGAATAATTGATGTAATTGCAATCCCAGAGTTCAGAAAACAAATGATAACTGATCACGACGTGTCCAGTTCTCCATTTAATGCACCTGCACAGCCCAAGTCCACAGAGATGGGTCAAAGAAATGTCTGTAGGAAATGAATCCATATTAGAGGCGATCGCCGTGCAATTCGCTTTCATCTTCTTAATGGCTTTTTGCCTATAGTAGCAATAATACCCATCATTAGTAGAAGGAAAATGAGAAACGAATAAATGCAGCCACGCTAATTATGCTGGCTCTGGCCCCCCTATGTTCGATCATAATAATAATCATCATTTCATCTCGGCCCACCTATTTTTCCCCTAATTTGTTTGATTTCCTTTCAACTAATGTGCAAAATTTCCTCTTCTCCCCTTTGCTTCTTTGCAGTGGAATTAATTTAGATACGTTAAACGAAGCGCTTTTCTTTTATCAAAATAACGAAACAAGTATTTTGCATAAAAGCGAACGGAAATCGAAAGGGACACCGCCAAACCTGAAGGTCATTGTCAAAGAGCGGAACGCCGGCAACGGAACGGAAACAATGCAAATGGAAATAAGAGGAAACCTCGCAGACATGCAAATATCGGATCGGGCCTGAGCTCCACCCCAAATTAGCATAACTTGCTCCCCAAATAAGCGATATATGCACACCACCGCTCACATGCACCTGGAAATAGCCACCAAATAAGCGGGAGAACAATGGAAATGCCACAGGAAAACGAAAGGGGAGTTCCAGAATCGGAGAAGAAAGCTGAAGAAGCGATGACAAGCAACCAAGAGACTGAAAAAGCGGCCATGATACGAGGTGGAAACGAAGGATCGGGGATGGAACTGGCACTAGAACTGGAGTCCCCCCCGACCGAAGCCACAACGACCACAACGAAACCCTTGAAATTTGACGGCATCTTTGCCGTGCCAGCCACGCCCCCAAACAGGGCGGCGGGGCTAACCACTAAATCGGCCAGCAGTAGCCGCAGTAGTTCCCTCAAGAAAAAGCGACGCGGATCGCGAGGAAATGCAAATGCAAACGGAACAGGAACAGCCACAGGAACTGGAAACGGAAGTGGAGCTGCAACTACGGCTAGCGCCACTGGCGGCGGACAGCTAAACTTTGGCAGCGCCAGTGTTGGCAATGACTTGATGAAGCAATCGCAGTCCATGACATCACTACAGGCCTCGAACGAGGAGCAGCAGGAGCGGCGTGACGTCATCCAGGCCAAGCTGCATTTGGAGCGTCCCTACAACAGCCTCAAGGTGAGTGGAGCCCAAAAAAGGCAAATGGAATGAGAATATGGGGATATATACAGGTATCTCTGAGGAAAATGAGTGTGTGCGTGCATAAATTTGCAATTGATCGTATGAGTAAGTCCGATGTGGAAATACACTTTCAAGGGGATAGTTATTGTAATGAGGAATATCGAAAACGAATTGTTAAAATTTAAAAATAAGAGAAAGATTTGGGACAGGCATAATATGTTATTTTTTAAACTTTCTTATCATCCACACAAAGTTATAAATGGAATTACGGTCACATTAAAAAAAATCACATGTTAACTATCGATATAAACCACATGCAGCTCAATCGATACTGTTTATCGAAACAGGAAGAGTACGGGGCGGTCACTAGTTTGCCGACGATGACAAGCAGAATTCTAAAAAGAAAATTCTAGTTTGCAATTATAGTGTAGTTTATAAAGCCTCAGAGTATGTATAGTTCGTGTGTTATTTTTTTTTAAGCTAGCCAATTCCTGTTCTTCTCTTGGACTGCGTTCCACACGCTAACGAGTTTTTGGTCTCTTAAAATGACAAGGGGCCGTTAGAATTCGCTCTTCAGTTATTTCTTGTGTCAACGGAAATTGCTTTAATAAATTATTAATAAATATGCCGATTAGCATGCCTCTTGTGGCTGCAGCCAAGCTGTAACGGTTACGGTGTTACCTTGGCGCCACTGGCAGCGAACGCAAATTGCTAATTTATGCCAAAAACTGGAAGAATGCATAATCTATTCTTCCTGAACGCAGGCGGAAAATGACCACATTCCCGAGAAGTAAACATTTACTGTAAAGCGTTAAGCGAGTGAAAACCAGTGTAGTTGTGAGCCTAAATACTGGCTAATGGAGCTTAATTAATAAATTCATCACTATATTTCCTAATGAATGATAATGTTACCATTTTCGTCTACGGAAGAAGGTGTGTCCGAATCGCGTACAACTAAATCTTATCAGCGGGGGCCGAGACAAAAATCTAAATACCAAATTGCTGTTTGTGGCCCCGTTCTCACAGGCATCAAAATATACAAGATATTTGCTTACTTGATTGCCCCGATAAAAATCTGTTGAAATTTACAAGACCGCACACTGATTTTCAAGGCCTACCCCAGGTGTCGCAGCCTGCATATTTTTACAGTTTACTTTGGCGTAGACTTTTTTTTAGTCACTTTGTGGGCAGAGGTTTTTTTTTGTTTTTTTTTTGTTTTTTTGTTTTTTTGTTTTTTTTTTGTTTTTTGATTTTTTGTTTTTTTTGTTTTTTGGTCCCCCGAAAACCCCGCAGACTGCTGCCGCTGCTTACTCACTTAATCAATTACTCAAATCAGCAGAGACAGCAACCAGCTCCGAATCATTCCATCAATACTACCGCCGCACCGATTTCGATTTCAGTTTTCAATTTCGATTTTCAATTTTGTTTGCTTTTTGGGATTACGATGGCATTACGCGCTGTGTAAATGAGGAATTTCCTTGCACAAATGCGACTTTTCTTGGACAAACTACGAAATGCATTAATTAATTGCGCGCGCTTGGCAATTTGGAGCGAAGAAAACCAGTTTCGGAATCGGAGTCGGATTCGGATTCGGAGGCTAAGAGAGACACCCAAGATGGCCAGGCATATTGTTTCGCCCGTATATGGCCCGCCTCAAATTACTTATTTATTAACAACTTTTAGCGGTTGCCTGCCTGCCGCTTGCTATTTTTTTTTTTATGTTTTTCGGTATTTGTCACTTTGGTAGCTTTATTTTGATTTGTGAATTGCCTAATGCCATTTTTAAATAATTACCTAATCAGCTAGAGTTGGGAATACATTTCTAGTGGCTTCCTGAACTTGGTTAGAACGGAAATTGGTAAAGGCGAACAGAAAATACTTACAGGTTTATTTTAATCTCTGTACTTACTCCGTACTTACTTAAGTATTTATTTACGTATTTATATATAAATCATTAATTAATTAATTTCGTATTTTTGCTAATTTATTTATATTGACAATTACTACGTTTACTTCTTCCGTCTTTGCGGTTGGAAAATAAAATAAATAAATAAACAGATTTATTTTTATTTTTCACCCTTCAAATATGGACTAAATTGAGCTGGAATAAAATCGATTCTCAGTGCAAAAAAAGAAATGGTTTCATTTTCAAAAGTCATTGAAGTTGAATGGTTCACGATGAATGGATCACGATACATCGATTCTTCCAAAATAGAATCTATGTTTGAAAAAAAAGAATCGATAGTATCGATATTGGAATCGATTTTTTCCCAGCTCTAACTTGTGCAGCTATCGAAGTAGGCCTTGCTTTTAATTTCATTGTCCATAGTAAAGAAAACCTGAGCTAAGATATCATTTTGCTTTCAGTCTCGTATGCGAAACATACAAATAATTTACTTGGCATTTATTAATTTTAATTTTATTTAGGTACACAAATTTATTTAAATTTTTATTTGTTTATATTTTTATATTTTTTCCTATGGACATTGTACAGTTCCAAAGGAAGTTGTTTGTTTTAATTATTTGTTTTTATTTTTATTATCATTTCATATTTTTTATTTACTTGTCTTTTTTCCGCCGAAAATAAGGATGGGTAGTTTTGGGAGAGCATCGTCTTCTTGACCGTATCTCTATGTGGTGACAATGCATGTTTTGGTAATCGCATTTACTAATTTTAATTTTATTTATTTTATTTTAAATTTATTTACATATTTATTTGTTTATATTTTCCTAATTTTTCATATGGACGTTGCTTAGCTCCGAAAAATGTTGTTTGTTTTATTTATTTGTTTTTATTTTTATTATCTTTTTATATTGTTTATTTACTTTTGTTTTTTTCTGCCCAAAATAAGGATGGGTAGTTTTGGGAGAGCTTCGTCTTCTTTACCGTATCCATGTGGTGACAAGGAATGTCTTGGTAATCGCATTTATTAATTTTAATTTTATTTAGGTATATCAAAATTTATTTACATATTTATTTGTTTATATTTTACTAATTTTTCATATGGATATTCAGTTTCAAAAAAGGTTCGTGTTATTTATTTGTTTTTATTTTTATTATCATTTTATATTATTTACTTTTGTTTTTTTCTGCCGAAAATCAGGATGAGTAGTTTTGGGAGAGCTTCGTCTTCTTTACCGTATCTCCATGTGGTGACAAGGGATGTTTTGGTAATCGCATTTATTAATTTTAATTTTATTTAGGTATATTAAAATTTATTTACATTTTTATTTGTTTATATTTTCATAATTTTTCCTATGGACATTGTACGGTTCGAAAGGAAGTTGTTTGTTTTATTTGTTTTTATTTTTATTATCATTTCATATTATTTATTTACTTGTGTTTTTTTTCCGCCGAAAATAAGGATGGGTAGTTTTGGGACAGCTTCGTCTTCTTTCCCGTATCCATGTGGTGACAAGAAATGTCTTGGTAATCGCATTTATTAATTTTAATTTTATTTAGGTACACAAATTTATTTAAATTTTTATTTGTTTATATTTTCATATTTTTTCCTATGGACATTGTACAGTTCCAAAGGAAGTTGTTTCTTTTATTTATTTGTTTTTATTTTTATTA
>VNJO01006701.1:0-28517 GCA_008042535.1 Drosophila tani | reverse complement strand
ACCTTATCAAGGAGAACATCAGAAAGTCCAATCTTAAACGAAGATATATCACGTCTTTGCTTAAAACTGAACTTGGAGACAGAAAATTCGGTGCCAGAAACATTCAGTTTGCTACTCAAATGGGTCTTAACATCAGATTCTGAAGCGTCTGGGTTCAGTCTGGAGACAAACACGAACTTTTTCCGGGCAACGCCAGCTAAAGGTGCAGGCTTCCTTGGTGCCACTCCAGATAATGCTGCATTTGAATTCAGAGGTCCAGACGATGGTGCCGAAATAATGACTGTCGGAGGTAATACGGGGTTGGCATAAACCGAGTTTGGAACGTCAGTAAGATCCGAAGTTGCAGCCGATCGGGCGGGTGCAAGCGAAGCATTTTTAGATGCAGCGGCTTGCGACGTTGATGGTTGGGCATCGTTTACTGGGTCCAAACTAGGAGACATGCTGGACACAGTTTGTATCGAGCTTGGGCCAGCGCTTTGTACGATTCCAGGTACGTTTGCAACATCGCCTTCGTCATCGGAGCCGTCAGCTACGGTCAAAACGTTGTTGGTGGTTCCAATTCCCGGGCTGAACAGCAAAAGGGGGGTTGCAGGGTCTGTAACTTGTAAATCATTAATACTTATACACCTCTTTATGTTTGATGAGTCACTTAACAGCTTCAATGTTTTAAAATGAGATTCTGTCGTCTGGAAACGGCTTAATAAATCCTTGAAACCGGCCGCAAGAGACTGAAACTCTAGGTGAGTCTGCCTCATAAAAGCCCTCATTTCCTTTTTTATATGCATGCAGCTCGGGCACGTCCAATCCAAACCGTCAATAGCTCTGACACGATCCGCAACTCGTGCACCTGTATGCCCCATCTCGGCGCATACAGGGTGTGCAACATTGTCGCAGAGCCAGCAACAGTCGTTAGTCGAGATTCCAGGGTCACTCCAAGATATTTCTTCCAGAAGCTGTCTGTGTCTGGGCAGAAGTCCTTTGTAAGTGTGTGTGTCACCACTGCACACTTTGCTGGGTAAATTGAAATGTTCCATCTACAGGCCCAGTTTTCAAATTTCTTCAAGTATGTCTGGAGTTTGTCAGTGGCTTTTTAGATGCAAGTGGATCCGTATAAGGCTGCTGTGTCGTCTGAAAATGTAACGAGCATCAGATTCTGGGATTGTCATGGCGGGTTTGGCATGTCGTGTGTGAAGAGACTGTATAGGACGCTTCCCTGCGGTACTCCTGCTCTGATCCTTCTTTGTGTTGAGACCGTTCCATCCTGAATAACTCTGAATGATCTGCCAGACAGGAACGATTTGATAGTTTCAAAGAGCTGTGGATTAAGGAGTGTTTTCAACTTGGATAGGAGGCCGTCGTGCCACACCCATAACAAGATCCTCGGCTAGATCCTAAAATTGAGTTTATTGATTATATTTCGTGCTTGGTGAATAAACGTACACTTACTTTTTACATTTGGCTTGTACTATCTTAGAGTACGGATCTTGCAGTTGGAGCCCCAGTGAAATAGTAAAAGCATTGAATCAGTTCAAAAGAACTTTTTGCTCTGCGCGGCTCTAAAATGGGATGCAAACTTTCCTTCCTTGCCAACCGAGAACGATGCCAGGCATCACCTTTATATATAAACCAATCCGAGGTGATGCACAGTGGCTTGAAGGACCACCTTTTGTGCCATTTATTAATAACTTACAATCGAAGCAATAACACTAGTTTACAAATTTATATATTTTTTTAATATAATCGTTAAGACCCACTTTATGCGCATAATTTTGAGTTGCTGAACACGTTGAACTCATTAAAAGAATTTTCCAAAGAACCATTTTGAAGATATTCGCGAAAACCAGATTTTTTCTTCTACGCTAAAAATCTTGAAAACCGTAAGTCCAACATATTTCAAATAAGTACAATCCAAAAGCCAATGTACTATAAGCACCTTTCCGACAACATACGGCTCTTAATGGTCAGAGCTCTATTAATGAAAGCTAAAAAAAACATGCAATATTTTTGGCTATGTTTTTTATAACTAGATTTCATTTTCTTTTTAAAAATATAAAAAAAATATATTAATTATTTTGAGTGAACAGAACTAAAGATACCTTTCTCCTTAAAGAGTTAAGATCAAATATATGCAAATCCAATAAAAATTCTAGAAGTTATGGCAAATTATTAGTCGAAAAAGTGCGCAAAAATGAACTGTTAAACTTACAGAATATATCAATAATTAAATACTCTACAACATATAAACAATTTTAGAGGTACAATGAGCTGCATTCATTTTATAGCTCTATTTTAAAATTAGAACTCACTAAAATGTTCAATTTGTTTGGGGTTAGAACTAGACATCTGCATGAGTGGCAAAAAAATCACATTCAAATGCACAAAGCTCAAAATGAGTTGAGTGAATTTGAAGCAAAGCCAAACTGAATTGAATGAGTTGACTCGCTTACGTACGACTCAGCCGCACAAAGAATAGAGAAAGAGAAACGAATTGAATGAAGTGAGAACTCTGAAAACTGAGTCGCCGAATTCGAATGATTCGAGTTCCTACTGCAGATACACCAGTGTATCGCGCCCAGCGATCCGTGCAGATTTACAAAAACAATGCCACTGTAATTGAGGCGCCAGAGAGGCGGGAAAAAGGGTTGTCGGCGATCGCTCGAAATTGCAAAAACAAAGTGTGCGGTTGGGTTTTTTTTTAACTACCTGCTGTGCTACCCAAACCGTTATGTGTCGTGCCCAACGCTGGTGTAAGGTCCCTGAAAATTCGAATTCCTACACAACAACTCGAATGATTCGAATATAACACGCATTACCAAATACATTCATTCATTTTTCGCTTCATTCCTTCTCATTCATTTCGTTCAACGTCTCAAGCTATGAAGCCAAACGGGAACGAATACTGATACAATGTCGTTTCATTTCTTGCATTCCACTCATTCCATTCTATTTCATTCGAATATACTCAATGAAACGTATGTTGTGAGTGATTTCATGCAGATGTCTAGTTAGAACTTATTCAATATAACAGGGACACCACAGTCTATTTCTGCAGTTCACGCTCGCAAACACATATTTATGAGTGGGATTGCATTTAAAAAGTAGCGCATAAATTAGTTTATTTTAAGCATTTAGCCACTTTAAACTTGCAATATAAACAAGATAGTTAGCAGGAACAGCTGATTTAACAGCGGGTAACTTAACAGTGACACGCTCTGTTAAATTTTTCTGTACGTAAAATTAAAGTTTAATGTTTTTTGAATACATACCGGTTAAAAAAAAGTTATTTTATCGACTTTTCAAAAATGGGTATTTGTCAAATAAAGTGGTCGTTCAGCCCATAGTGTGATGTGGAGAGCGCTGACTTATTGGGTCAGTTGAATTTCCATGTACCATGTAGAACTACTGGATTCTATTGTAGAACTTTTTATGAAATTCATTAAACCTTTAAAAAATTATGTGCAAACTATAACGATTTGTACAAAATAATGCCAACTGTAGATAGCCACCCTAAACTAAAAACTTGAATCTTATCCGACTTAGTACACAGGCAATTAAGCAATTAAGCTGCGCGCTAGTTGTCTATATGGTGTAGAGTAGTTTCCTCTCTTTCTTTTACCTATACTTCTTTCTTTGGAGCCTAATAACACCTAACCCCAACAAGCATGTTCTTGAAATCCTTAAAGCCACTTAAGTTCACTGACCGTAAATCCAGAAAAAAATATATATATATTTTTTTACTACCAAAGAATAATAGTTCCGTTAAGGTCCAAAGCCAAAATTTCAGTTGGTATATTGTTTTAATCCAATATCACTTTACATATATTTATTAATATGGTGCTTATTAACCCAATTTGAAATATAAGAAGACTATTTGCTAGATATCTGGAACCTTTAGAGCGTTGATCTCCATTATCGCTTAACAAATAGTTTAGACAGGTCTTGGCTGGTTTCACATATGCAGTAAACTCAGGGAACCGAATGATTTCCGATGGCTGAAAAAATCAGATGTAAGCTATTGAACGTACAACAATCATACAAATTTGAATAAAACTTACAATCGATATCGATTCGTTGGAAACACGACAAAACGTCATGTGTTTACCATTTATGAATTCTTGTTCAACACGTTTTGAGAAAAGTGGCTCATGCCAAGGCAATTGATATAAATGTGACAAAAACGTTCGATCATGAAACTCAACCGGTTCAGATATAAGCAGTTTGTCTGTAAATATAATCGAAAATAAACAATTAGTAAAGTATTATATGGTGCGACAATAATTAGATTAATCTTTAGTCTTATAATTGCTAATAATGTAATAATGTATAGACTGGGGCCGCAACAGCAACAACTCGAAAAAGTCGAAACATCGACTTTTCCACCATAAGCTGTGCGTGTGCTAGAAAGAGACAGGAGAGCCGCAACAGCGAGTTGTTTTTTTTTTTTTTTAGATTTTCAGCAATAATAATAAGTCTTTGTGCGCCAAAATCACCTGTTTTGAAAGCATATATTTACAGCAATGAAATGGACAGCGGTTCCAGAGAAGCAAGTTTTAAAATTAAGTTGTGGCTTCGTAATAGCTCCGTTCTTAGCTTAAACGCGCCGATATTATTAAAATCATCCGCCTTCACTATTTTGGTGAGAGCTGTAGGCTAAGGAAATTACACCACTCGACAAAGTCAAGATTTCATGAATTTTCGTCCTATTCTCACTCGGTTTGTTTGTAAATCGGTAGGTAAATAGGGTATAAAGCTTTTATCTATAATAATTTGAACAATGAATAATGAAAAGTTTAAGTCGATTGGCTGATGATTGTGGTATGAATGTAGAAAAAGACTAAGATTAAGATTTAATTAAAATCGTCATTAATCATTATATAATTAATATTACTTACTATCATTATATTTTTATATTGCTATTAGGTGGTAAAATTGCTAGGTTCCTATTGCTATTAATGGTAAAAAAGTAGAGTTACAACTATGATTACTTCAAATCAGGGGTCCGCACCATTACATTGAGATGCCAACACTGCATTTTTGTATGTGAAAAATGAGAGAGAGAGCCTTCGTCTTTCATATGTAGGTAACAAGATATGAAAAAAAAAAAGCTAATTTTTTTTTATATGCTTAATAACTAGCTATAACTAAAAAAAACAGCTTTTTCACGCTAAAAACGGCTAGATTTAACTAGAACATGATAATGCGGCAGAACTAGCGCTGTGCTTTAATTTCGTGAGAGCGAAGCCGAAGACCTGTGCCGACGTCACACGAACGTTTATACTGTGCATGAGAGGCAGCGACGCCGGATGAGACATTTTCTATCCGGCGGGATAGGGCCGTGCCGACCCCTGTTTCAAATCGACATTAATAAAAAGAAGACCATGAAGACCATGGAAAAAAAAAAAACGACAGCCTTGGAGCGAAACATAACTAGGCCAAACAGCTGATTCCGATAGAGAGGACCGTTCTAGTAATCGATTGTATCTACCACATGGTAGCACAGGGTAACAAGGTAGGGTTCCAGGAACGGAGATGTTGTAAAAGCAGTGTTGAAAATAAGCAGGAACCGTAAAGGGTTATGCCTGAAATCAAATATATTACGACTTTGTGCAAACCGAGAATGTATGTAACAGGAAAAAGGAGGGCGGGGGCGGAAATAGATTTGGCCAAATTTTAAAACAAACTTCATCTGCGTGCAACAGAATGCTGTTATCAAAATTGGTGGCTCTAGCTCTTATAATCTCTGAGATCTGTTGACTCATACGGACCGACGCACTATGGGACTTCTAGAACAAACGGCGTTGCAAAAATCTAAAATTTCATGTTCGCGTTTGACATTTTGACCAGACTCATCTTATAGATAATTGTTTAAAGATTACAAATGCAAAGTATCAATAGACTCCATTTTTTTAGAAGATATACCGTTTCAAAGTTGAACAATTTTTCAATAAAAAAAAGCACAAATTTAATGTAATTCGACAAAGTTTCAGGTGGAATTTCAAGAGAAAGAGTTAATGGATTCTCATTTTTTTTTTTTTAATTATTAATGTTCTTAAATTATTAATGTTCTTAAATTATTAATGTTCTTACATGGCTAAATCGACTCGGATAGTGATGCTGATCAAGACATATACCTTATGGGGTCGAAAATGCCTCCATCTACCTGTTATATATATTCTCGGTTTCCACGAAGTTATAATTCCCTTGAACCATATAGGTATCGTGTATAAAAAAACAAGTGGAGATATTTTCTTGTGATTAGACTTGAAAAAAAGCTACATAAATCCTCTTGAAAAGTAAGTTATCGCTTTTGACATTTTACTAGATCAAGCCAAAATCAACTTCAATTTTTCGTACGTTCGCGACCGCATGTTTTTTTGCAATTATTATGCAAACGAAAACTCGATGTACCCCATCAGCCGAGTCGGTCTAGCCATGTCCGTCTGTCTGTCTGTCTGTCCGTCTGTCTGTCCGTCTGTCTGTCCGTCTGTCTGTCTGTCCGTCTGTCTGTCCGTCTGTCTGTCCGTCTGTCTGTTCGTCTGTCTGTCCGTCTGTCGGTTTCTACCCGAACTAGTCTATCAGTTTTTTAGCTATCGAGCTGAAATTTTCAGCATAGTCCTATTTCTTTAACTCGCAGTATAAATGTCGGAACGGCCGAAATCGGACTACTATATCCTATAGCTGCCATAGGAATGATGGCGAAATTAATAACTATATCATATAGCTGCCATAGAAGCGATCGGTCGATTTATATAAAAATTTAAAATTCTACATGTAAAATGTAACATTTACAAAATTCTATATTTTTTCAACATTACTTAAATGGTTTGATTTTCAATGATCCAATTGCAGACTGCAAGGGTATACCAACTTCGGTTTACCGAAGTTAGCTTTCTTTCTCGCTTTGTATGCATTAAACGCATACGAAAGTACGTTCGCGACTGAGCCAAGTGTTGCTCTACAGAGCAATAGTAGTCCCCTTAATAACCTACTGCATCCAAATATGGGGTTCGGCGCACTGTGGCTCGTTTTCTTAAAACACGTTGCAAAATTAATAACTTTTGATATATTGAAGGTATCTACCCTATTTTTTTTTTATAATTTACAAATCTCAAAAAAAAAATTTAGGTGGTACGTTTCTTAGGTTACGCCCACCAAAAGAGGCGTAGTTTATTCGGCAAACTAAAACTTTTGATTTTGTACTATAAAAATACATTTTTCATAGAAATCAATTAACTGAAAAATTCAAAATGATTAAACGTATTTTTTTTAATACTTATTCTATAAAAAAAAAGTTTTCATACAAAAAATTGACCAAAAAATCTAATTTTTTTCAACTCGGTACTTGAAGCTATACTTTTTGCTGCCTTGTCGTTTTCCATACTAGCCGACTACTAAGTGACAGTTTGATAGCATGGTTTGATATGAACAATTATCAAAATCTCAAAATGCTCACAATTGTAGCAATGTTTTTTTTTTTGGTTTGTTAGTCGAACATCTACACTAAGTTTTAGTATTATCTAGAGTTCGGCGAAATATGGCATTTTTTTTTTATTTTCCACTAAAAATTGAAAATAGGAAAAAAATACTTTTTTAAAAAATCTAAATAAAATAGAAGTACGAAAAAAATTTAAATTTTCTTTTTAATTCAAGTTTAAAATTGGTTCCTTACAGCAGAAAAATATTATTTTTCTGTGAGCTGAACTACTTTTTTAGAAAAATTAATTTAAATCTGTCGATTTAACGAGTTTTTTCCCTTTTTGCAAGCACAGACAAATTGTCAAACTTTGAGCAGCAATTATAAATACTAAACAAATTTTGTAAATTATAAAATTTTGGTTTTGAATTGGCTTGATCAACTCCAAATTATAACATTCAAAAGATTTGCTAAATTCAACAACGCGAAATCCGACTTTTGCAACGAGTTTTCGTAAAATGAGCCACAGTGCGGCGTCTGACTCCAACATTATGAGAGTGCAAAGGGTCCAAAACCGAGCACTGCGCACAATTGTTAATCAAAAATTGTTATGTTATCGTTGCTGTTATGTTACCATGTTATATTTGTTGCTCTCGCCAGTCCCTACGTTATATAACCATTTAATTGGTTGTTTAACGTAAAAACAAACATACAGTGGCTCATAGCTTATTTCGTGGAGAGGTTCAACCAAATTTTAAAGTCGTGTAGCTATATGATATAAAAACAAAATTTTAATGCAGTTTTTTAAGTAGTATTCTAATATATATATAAATCCTCTATTGTTTTACAAATTCAATAATATTTAAATTTACAAAAAAGTTAAAATATTGACTTCTTCAATGTCACAGCCTTTTTATATAAGAACTATAACTATATACATATTATATAAGAACTTTAGGTTAATGTATTTCGTGAATTGTAATCCCACACAAACTTTTTCTTAAGCAATCTTTTTGAACACAATATCAGCTAATTTTTTAAACATTTAGCTTTTTTTGGATACACTGGAAGAAAAGTTTTGTTAGTTTCAGAAAAATCAGCCCCTGCTCAATTATTGATCAACGGGAATGGTAAACTAAAGGCCTCGTAATATAAATAATTAAAAATAAAAATAATTGGCGGCTGATATGGGCCAAAATGCTCCATATAATATTGCTCAGTATGAAGACACACGAATTATCTTTAAAAGTATACTTAATCCGATGACATCGGCATCCAACAAGCAGTATACATTGAGAATAAAATGGCAAAAAATGTTCCGCGAAAACCGACTACCGAATATTGCGAGAACATAAGTTTAATGGCCAAGTAACTTTGAAGAAGCCATTTATAAGGCTGAAAATTCAACTGTGCCATCTTAAATTTGCCAGGGAGCACGAAAATTACACAATATCCTTCTTAATGAATGTATTTGCAAGAACGAGACTAACTTTAACACGTTTTGATATTTTGAATGCCTTATATTTGGCGTGATCGACATACAGAGCTACACCATATGCACCGGATAGCTTTATATGAGCTTGCTGGCAGTAAGTCCAGGGTTTGGGGCCTTCAAGTAGGTATTAGGCGTTGGATAGCTCGTTTTCATCGAGGGGATTATATATTAGCTCATGTTATCTTCAACTTTTGAGAAAAAAATTGCTGCAAACCGCCGAAAAACTCGGCCTAGAGGGTCGTTTTAGATATTACGAGCAATATTATATGGAGCGTTTTGATCCCAATTAGGCACATTTTTTTTTTTTTTATTTGTAATATTATTAAAATTTAAGTATAGAATTAATTTATAATTCCGCCTAGTTTTTTTTTTATTTATTTTTTTTTACGAATTTCCGCTGTTCAACAATTAGAACAGGGGCTGACTTCTCTAAAATGAAATAAATCTTTTTTCCAGAATACATTTACCTAAAGTTCTTGCACGAAATAAGCTGTGACATTGAAGAAGTCAATATATTAAGTTTATTGTAAATTGAAATACTATTGATTGAAATTAAAAAACAATAAAAACAAAATTTTATATATTAGAATACTACTTAACAAAACTGCATTAAAATTTTGTTGATATTTCATATAGTTTATGTGCTACACGACATTAAAGATTGGTTGTACCTCTACACGAAATAAGCTGTGAGCCACTGTACATAAACACTCATGGTCAATATAATAGGTGTTTTCTTTCATGTTTAACTTTTTATTTCTAGTCATATCGTATCTTATCTAAACAAATATAACTATTTCCAAATCTTAAATTAATTGTCTTTAAACAAAAAATAAAAATAAACAATTTAATAAACAATATCAAATTTTTCCTTAAATCCGCGAATTTTGGTTGGACATAATAATAGGGTTACGAAGATAACTGTTCAAATTAAATCAACATTTCACTATTTTTGGTCTTGTTTATATTAAACTAATTATCTGGCAGCTAATAACCGGTATATCCGCCATTATTTTGCAAGACTTTCTCCATTTGTCTTGGCATGGACGATATTAACTTGTGACAAGTTTCAATTGGTATGTTATACCATGCCTTTGGACAATATCCCAAAGTTAATTTTTATTTTGACAAAAAATATTACCGATCTTTCTTTTGAGTTCACCCCAGAAATTCTCGATGGCATTCAGGTTCGGAGATTGGCTTGGCCACTCAAGATAATCCACATTTTGCTCTCGGAATCAATCCTTTACTACTCGAGAGGCGCGCTTCAGGTCATTATCCTGCTGAAGCTTTCACAAAAGTGGAATATTATCCTCAGCATATGGTAACGAATATGGTATACGAATCTGTCCCTTATTCCATCAATACGATGAATCGGACCAACACCATGCCATGTAAAGCAGCCCCATACCTTTAGGCTAGAACCTCCATGTTTCACAGTTTTGTATATGTACTTGGGATCAAATTCTTTGCCTTTCGGACAACGAACATTCCTTTTGGATTCATTTCCAAATAAATTTATTTTGGTTTCGTCAATCCAGAGGACATTACGCCATTTTTCTCACTCTCCGGTCCGCACCAGGCTCTACGTTTTAATGAAAATTGGTTCCTCATCTGTAAATTGGCCGTCCGAAGCAAAGGAACCCTGCGAGCAATCCTACCAGGTAGGTTTGCTATTTACTAGTACAATCGTCGCCAAACCGTTCGTGATGAAACAATATTCCCCAATTTCATTGCCAATCGTCCTGGAAGACTTGAACGGGTCGCGTTTAACTAACTGAACCATGCGATGGTCGGTCTTACATGATGACTTTCTAGGTGTTCCCCGAGTTTCGCATATTTTTTCCGGTTTTAAGGCATTGGCTACGAAGTTTTGAGAACGTTTTATTAACATGGCAATGGATTTATACGTTTTTCCTTCATCTCGGAGTCATCGAATGAGCCTACTCTCTTCCGCACTGCACGTCGACCATGACCCATTTAATAGAATTATAATGGTAAATAAGTCCCCATTTATAGTGTTTTTACACAGAGGCGCATCTGCTACAACACTCAAAAATCGGATCAACCACTTTTTTCCCGTAAGCTATACATGTGTCAGAAATTATTTAAATTAGACAGCATTTTATATAGTTAAGTATCGACTAGTTAGACAGAGCACTGTACGCCTAGTGGATTCGTATCAACTCGGACTCTGTGTAAACAGGTGCAGCAGGAAAATAGTTGATGCGATTTTAAGCGGCTGTGTAAAAAGGCTATTAACAGAAAAACAATATTAAAATTATGTAAATATAGCATTCATACTTTTGGCAGTTCGTACCA
Organism: Drosophila tani; assembly: GCA_008042535.1. Classification (NCBI taxonomy): domain Eukaryota; kingdom Metazoa; phylum Arthropoda; class Insecta; order Diptera; family Drosophilidae; genus Drosophila; species Drosophila tani. Next base: position 17,286 of record VNJO01006701.1, on the reverse strand, counting down.
GGATTTTCTCAAAGTAATTTTGTTTGGGATACAGTTTGTAAAACTGTATCGAGTGTGGCTCCGTGAGCGTTGTCAGGTTTCCGATACTAGAGAGGATAGTTGATGTCTTGACAGGAAGTGGTGACTTCCATCTCTATATGGAAAAACGTTTGAAGCGTCCAATCATTTATACTTTCGCATTAATATGACTAAAGAAACCTCTGGAGACCCTTGGTGTCTCACCCCCGGTTATTCTATCGTTGGGAGGTCTCGTTGTTGTGGTTTTCTAGGTTGGAAAAGACAAATAGAATTAAGCACATATATATATAATACCGTGCTATGGTTTCGTGTCATCCTTTCCCTAAATTCTCAAAATTTTATCTTAATAATTTTTAAAAATTTTGTTTATGTTGTGGCGACTTTGCTTTTATATGTTGGTTCCACGGCTTATTCTGTACATAGTGGAACTGAAAATTGTCCTTCAGGACTTTGGCTTTTGACACGGCAGAGATCGGCAGGATTGTTTTACGCGTAGTATTATTGAACCAAGTCCTTCAGGATTCGCATTGTACTCGGCATTGTTGTAAACCGGTCGACTGTCCTAAGGATATTTGCTTCCTTTAAGGGACTTCATCGGCAGCGTACATGCTTACACGCATTCAGGTTGCTCTTAATCAATTTCAGGCTCTCTGAATACACTTTCAGTTTTTACCTCTCCTGGGTACGATTAAAACGGGGTCTTTTATACCAAAGGCTGTGACATGTTCGCCTATGGGCCACCGGAATGGAACACTAAAATGTTCCCACTTAGGTGCATTCATTCCCCTATTTTCGCCTCTTGGGTAGGTTCTAGTTGGGGTCGTTTTTGTTCAAGTGACTGACAGTTCAACCAACTCGTCGGTGTTGGGTTACCGATAAGTGCACGGTCCGATTTGGCGAATTTATGCGGTGTCAGTTGCTGGAGCCAAACTCTTTGATAATGTTACAAACATTTTGCTCTATTATTTATCATTCGTATGTAGGTATTATACTATTTATTTATTTCTTCCTATCCAGTGATTGATATTTTTAATGATCCAGACACCTTGGGTCGAATTTCTTTTATGATATAGTGCGTGATCTATTTTTTTTAACACAGTGTCCCAATATATACCAATATATAGGTCCACGGCTTCTGTTGACTCTCTTAAACTTGACCGTTTGCCTGCGTTGATTCAGTTGATCAAACAAAAAATAATCAAATTATTTGGAAGTGAAACAGTTATGCATTTGGGCTTGCTCTGAAGTAGTCCCTTAACGCGGTAATGATTTCCCCTATGTTAGTGGACTTTGTGGCATATAACCGTACGAACTTTGTTAAACCGTCGATGATCACAACAATATGCTTTTTCATTCTACCTGAGTCGACTGGACCATAATGATTGATATTTATCAGCACGAACAGTTTTAGGGGAATATTCAATACACTTTAAACCATTTTAAAAAAGACTTAAACATTTGCCTTTGGTGTTAGGAAATAAATATATTCTCTGAAGTAGTCCTTTAACGCAGTAATGACTTCCCTTGTGTTAGTGGTGTTTCTCACATATAAGCGTACGAACTTTGTTAAACCGTCGATGAACACAATATATACTTTTCGTGCTACCTGAGTCGACTGGGCCATAATGATTGATATTTATCACCACGAAAAGTTTGTTGCCATTGGGTATGCAGTGTAGAAATCCTTTCTTTCCTGTTTTAGGGGAATATGCAATACAGTTTAAACAGTTTTGAAACATTTTAAACATTTGCCTTTGGTGTTAGGAAATCAATGTTTTTAAAATTAAATCTACTTGTATAGACTATGGTCTTCCATATCCGTAGGAACATATAATAAAAGTCTACACAGAGAAAACTAAGTTGAGTGAAAAATTCGTTTTAAAATGTCATTCTAATTAAACATTTTAAACCAAATATTCTCCATAGTATTTTAAAACGCAGCATTATTAAAAAGATTATGAAAGCAAAGATTTTTAAAAATAAAACGAATCGTTTTACAATTCATGAAGCAAATGCAAAATATTAAAATTTAAAAAAAAATTGTGAAAATTTTAGATACAATTTTATGCCATACATATTATAAAAGGCTGGGTTTTGAACAACAAAGTAAAAACAATCTTTTCAAAAACAAAAAAATTGTTTTGCGCCTAATTGTATTTGGGTAAAAGAAAAAAGTTTGCAACTAAAATAACAAAATGAGGTATTGAGCATTAAAATTGGACAAAAGGAAGCAACGGGGCAGACTGATTAGTAAATAGAGTGGTTTACAATTTCTGTTTCTATGGAAATTTGTATGGACGCCTTGGCTAGCACTGGAGCTGTAACATAAAGAGTCTGTCCCGTTGATTTCCTTTGTCAAATTTTAATGGACACTACCTCATTTTGTTGGTAATAAAATCTAAACTTAGAAATTAATCAACAATTTTTTTTTTTTTTTAATTTTAAACTTTAAAAACGTAAAACATCCTCTAAATTTCATACAAATGGTAGAACTTTAACTTATTTTTCCTTTTAACTAAGCAATTATTACTGCATAATTAAACCAAAAACGATCACATCCAATAAAAACAAAGCCTAGTAATTGAGTTTCGAAAATTAAAAATTCAAGATTACAAAAAAAAACATTTGACATTCTTTACATTTTTTTTTTTGGCATATTTCTTCCGGCCAATCAAATTGTTTTAAATTTTCAAAAAAAAAAACAGTCAAATGAGTCACCAACAAAATAAGACTAAGATCTTCAGCATGGATTATATAGAACTCAAGATACAGACCGTTGAGGTAAGAAATCGAAAATGGTGTTACAGTTTTGCTCCTCAGTGCACGTATATACATATATAAATAAAATGCTTGAATATTAATAAATAAGATAAGACAAACTTACTTAATAAGGACTCGTCATAAGATATATCCTCGTCTTTCGTCATATTTCCACCTTTTTTTTTTGATTCTGTCAAAATTGTATTTTTTATAAAATCATTGCCATTATAAAGGAATAAGTTTTCCACATCCGTCATATTCATTTCATAAAATTGGTAAACACCAAACATTTCAAAAAATTCGCGTACTGGCGTCATGCTGTAACATCCGGACAACTCAATTTTTGGGTAATAGGTAATAAAGGTTAAGCACATTTCTTGTTTTGTTGAATATCCCCCAAATGTGGGTCGTTTTCTTTGTTTGGTTTCATATGCACAGTCTGTAATAAGATAATCTCCAGGTAATACTTGGACTTCACTAGCAAGCTGATGGACGTGCTGATGACTGTAATCATAATTATCATCTTCAATGATCCGTCTTAACTCTCTGCCCGACCGAATATGTCTTAGGCTCATTTTGCGTCCGGCTTGATGTGAATGAAACGATCCAGAAATAATTTTAATTCCTTTCTCCGGAAACATCTAAGTTTATTAAAATGGTATAATTCAATTAAGACTTTTGATATAAAATTGGGGATACATACCACACTTGAACAAGAAGGACCACAAATTCCGACATTTCGATAGATGTTTTGGCCAGGTGGAATTAACTGGGTGTCTGATATAGAAACCCCGCTTACTATGATGCCTGCGTCGAAAGTTCGCAAATTTCGCGTGTAATGTATTCGAAAACCAGAATGATCTACAACTAGATAATCGTAGTGTTTTTAATGATCATTTATTAATATTATTATATGGCTACTTACTAAGTTTTCCATTCGTATTATCGTAGTGAATTTCTAGCATATAATATTTTACTCCTGATGCACCCCCCATCGGAATACCGGCATGAGAAGGTAAAAATTGTCCCTTAGATCCTGGCGACCAAACTGCAACTGGTGTGGAACAAGAATCCCAATCTCGTGGGGTCAGCAGATTACTGTTGCATACTGTGCCAGAACTTCTAACCCACAAATCCCACGATGATGGATCGGATCCAGGATAGAATTTTGACTGGCACTCGAAAAGGGTCATTTGATGAACAATATTTGAATTAAAATGTCTGTTGGTAAATGGAAACTGGTTATCCTAGGGACAGTTATTTAAATTGTTATTCGGTTACCCGGTACGAGATAGCAGTGCCTCATAACCAATAATATGTTGTTTAGTAGTTAACTCGGGAAGTCGCACGATTTTACACCAATATAGAGTGTCCATTGTTGGCTCGACTGTTACATTACTCACAGTAATATCCCATTTGCTTATCGCTGACTTTTCATATATCCTTGCATATGGATCGCGACTATTTTGAGTAAACATTGGAGAAAGTAAATGCAGTGATTTAACGCCTCTATTTTTACCATGCCCTGTTAAGCTTTCATAATTAGGATCCTTATCCCCAAAAGACCAAAGTATTTTTAAGGTATCACTCTGTCAAATAAAAAATAACTTATTTTTAATAATATATACATATATAAAGGTTTATATAGTTTGAACTAACCGAAAATGGAATATCAAATGGGTCACAAGTATCTATTTTACGCTTAAACTTTACATTTGTATGTGTAGCATTTTGATGGCCATCTAGGACATGATAGTTTTGTGTATCATCTAGTAGTGGGGCTCCGTTCAAGGAATGCTGCGCGCCATGGCAATCCTGTAACATTTTAAGAAATCGATTTTGAAATTAGGAAATAACTTGGATCTAAAAAAATCGAACGAAGTTATTGAAAACAAATATTTATAATACGTATTGTAAGCTTATCTTTTTTTATTTCTGAAATCGAATAAATCAAAAACTAGTTAGTTTTTACGAAAGAACTTATTATGAAAGGCTCCCGCGACCACGAAAATATTAATTATAAGAACGGCATCTGCAGTTGTTTGTTTTTGCCAGGAGATTTTTACGAAAGAAGATTTTTTTAAGATCTTAACCGCGACAATAAAAAAATGTAATTGTTTCTCTTATGGAAAAAAAAGAAGATGAAGTCCTAACTGTCATAGTCGGAGATCAGTTCCAAACTCGATATATTCTCCAGTATGTGCTTGACTAGTGCCTGCTATTAGATGATCAAGCCTTGGATGAAGTTATTTCGTTGGAGACTCAGTAAAAGAGAACTAAATTGACTCCAATTGCAAAATCTGCATGAGAATAATATATTTTTCACATTCCTTAAAACAGCATTGATTACAAAGCAAAATTTAAAATTTAAAAAAATGTAACCACTACGTTACCAAATTTGGTGAATTTCCGTTGTACGTAGATCAAATTTGTTTTAAAATTTCACCACGCCCACTTCCGCCATTAAAAATCGTAAAAAAACGTTACATAAGCTATAGCTGTCATTTTCTTTTTAAAGTAAATATGTAAATTAAATAAATAGGCTTACCTACTTTTTTCAAGGAAAATAATAATAATAAATAGAATATTTTTGTTTCGTCAAGACTGAATACGGGCCGATCTTGCAAAACTGAACTACAATGGCCACTCAGACCACTGAGCCATTCACAATGTTGTGATTGTCATATTAAGTATTGACTTACATTTTAACGTTTGACCAAAAAGTGGTGCAAAACTGCAGAACAGAAAGATACGCACACAATATATAAAAAAAAAAAAACTAATTTAACTTTGTTCAATTTTTTTTGCATTATTCAACTCTGTCAAAACTGAAATAAAATGAATTAAAAAAAAAAAAATAATAATAATGAATTTACAATTAAAATAAAATTCAAAAAAAAAATGAACCAAAGGCTGATCTTAGGCCACACTCAGACTCCTCCTTTGCACTAAAATCCGACTGCATTTTTTTAACAAAGTGCAGAAAACAAATGTATGCGAAAGGGAGAGCAGATCGCATTACATTCGGAACTCACCTAAAATTTTCATTCAATGCCTGCGATTGAGCAAGTGTTAAAGGGCGCAAAACTAAATAAACAAGGTAACATTTCAAAAAAAGGTTTTTTTTTTTATAGTTTTAATTTTAACAATACCCTGTGAAAGCGGCAATGTCATATCCTAAATAGTTTTTGAATGGCAGCGTTCTAAAGAGCGACCGCTCGCAGGGGGATACGGCATGAGGAAACTTTAAACGTATTTATGCTGGCATCATAACTCACCGACAAATTAACCGATCGGTTTTAAATTTTAGCTGGGTGTTCTTGAATATATTCTCCATATAATAACCATCGAAATTATCAGTTTGGCATTTTAAAAAAAAACCAAGTTCTACCCCAAAAAAACGATATTTTCTGCTTTAATAACATTTTGGTGGATCACTAGACTTGGATATTGTAAACTCACGCTCTTCACAACGAACTGCAATACACTTCTGGACATCTTAGTTAATAATAAAAACAAGATATTGTTACATGATTAACTATCAGTACCTGCTTTCTGAAGGTCATGCCTTCTCTTTTTGACGTACAAATTAAAACTTGACTATTTATTTATTTATTTATTTTCAATAGCAAATATCTGCTAGTATCACAACACCTCCGCCCAATTTGGAGTAATTTTTAAATGATAGGAAATCGTCATTCGATCTCGACAAAATGTTCTATATTCTGTTAATTCAGTATGTATTTTAACTATCCAAAGTTTTATGCAGATATCTTAAATTTTACCCGATCTCTCATATGAATGCTATAGGATATAGTTGTCTGATCCGGATAGTTTTCATTCAAAATTTCTCTATATAAATATAATAACGATTGGTAAAGTTTCATGTTGCTGTTTAATAAACTGAGCGAGTTATTAATTTTGGTCAAAAAAAATCGGTCAAATTCCCCATAGTGCATTAATGGCACCTTATTTAGTAAGAATTTTGAATAATGTTAAAAACATAAATATATATTGAATCACTTGTTTTTTTTTAATTAGTCATTAAAAAAAAATCATTTGAGTCAAAAGAAGTCTTAATGCAAAATCTTTTACTTTACTTTTTTGTGCAATTTATAATAATCCTCCTTAAGCCTTTTCAGCATGGGTTCAACTAATTTTTAAGTGATTTCTGGTGATTTGTTTACCCATACCTTAAGTTGTGCTCCATTTAGGTAATTTTTGCTGGGAATGCATCGTTATTGAATATTATTTTCGAAAATTAACAACTCGTTTTTGAAGATTTCAAGTTATCTGAGTCGAACCGTTGGATCCACTATTTACAGACGAGCCAAACCAGCATTGTGCTTCAGATAATTACCTTGGTACTGACGAAATATAGGGATTTTTCCAAGATCCTTCGAGCTTTTGGATCAAAAAGTCCATTTCAAAGGAACATTGTCTTGTTCATAACAGATTAAAAAAAAAACAAGTAAGAAAGCTACAGTCGACTGTGCTCGACTGTGAGATACCCGGTACCTAAACGTTTGCGCTTCACACTAAAAGGCAAATTAAAATTGTACATACATTATAATAGTCTACTTCGATACTTCTTAAAATAAATCGCCTCTCGAATTAGCTCCCGACTTTAACAATTTAATGTCATACTTAAATATGAATTATACATTTTATAGGAAAACATAAAAACCCGCTCGATCGGCGTCAAAAATGAATTATGTTATTTTTTGTTATTTCTTGCTCTATTCTTTTGTCATTTCTTCTGCAGTTAGCGCCATTATATCGCACGGCCATGGCTCGAATGCGCCACCTGTCGGCTACAACTTGCAACAGCAGTACCTAAGGGCGGTGTGTTAAAATTCTAACCTTATTGCTAATGTCTCCCATGTTTATAATCCGATTTTACTGAAATTTTCAGGAAACGTCCATTTTATTTTTTTTATTTATTGTATCTATTAACTTTAACCCGGTAACGTTTTTTATGATTTTTGTGGGCGGAAGTGGGCGTGGCCAAATTTTAAAACAAACTTGATCTGCGTGCAACAGATTCCAAAGTTGTCACCAAATTTGGTAACTCTAGCTCTTATAGTCTCTGAGATCTGTTGTTTCACACGGACAGACAGACGGACAGGCGGACAGACGGACATGGCTAAATCGACTCGGCTGGTGACGCTGATCAAGAATATATATACTTTATAGGGTCGGAGATTTCTCCTTCTGCCTGTTACATACATTCTCGGTTGGCACTAACTTATAATACCCTTGTACCCTATGGGTACCGGGTATAAATAGTTCCCATCACCGGCTTCCGACATACAGGCCCGAACCACTACGCTGCGAACGCCTTGCCGTACAATATTATTAATATTCTCCGCTGCCGTATTCTTCTGCGAGCGGTCGCTCTTTAGAACGCTGCTATTCAAAAACTATTCAAGATATGACATTGCCGCTTTCAGAACATATTGTTAGAACTATAAACTATCGAATAAGCTTTAGCCGCTTATACCCAAAAATGTCATAGAATATTTTTCGTTTTGATAAGAATCATTTGACAAAATAAACATACTGAATAACCAAACAAAATTTACATTTTTTTTTTTTTTTAATTAATTTATTTTTACACATAAACAATCGTTTGCTTTTTGTTAGTAATGCGGGGATTAAAGAAAGGCATTTTATATTCACTGTCGGAAAATAGATTTAATAAAAGTGTACTTCGCTAAAGGAACATACCACTTAACATACATAAATCATGTAAGTTCAACTTACCAATGCGTTTGTTTGGCCTGTGCTATCGTCGACCCACAAAAGGACCATGTCTGATCTAGACATTCGACCATCTTTGGAAAATCCTAGTCCAATATACCCTCGAGTATTAACGGTTACTTCAAAATGAACTTCTTTATCGCTTGCGTTTACCCACCATTGGAGCCAGTACAACCCATTATTGTCCATAATTTCATGGCGCATCCAATTTTTATGATGTATTGATTCACTACTATCAATTTTTGAATCCTTGTAGATATCACCTTCAAAATAACACGATCCCAAACTCAACTGTACATAAAGTACAATAAATAATGGATTGATCTTCATTTAAAATTGTTTAATTGATGTTTTATTTGTACACTTGTATTTTTAAACCTCTTTTTGTTTTAGCACTAAATACATAGCCACAAGGACATTGTTATATAGCGTGGTATTAATTTGGACTTCGGTTTCTTAAAAAGGATCAGTTAGTCCACAAGCATATATCACAATTTCGATCGATTAATGAACTAATGCTTTCGTAGAAATATAAAATCTATCATTCTACTTGCTATGCTAGCAATATTTCGCGGACGAATTTCTTTAAATAAAGATGTTTAGAATGACCGCGCTGCAATTAAATCAATATTGATTATAAAGCGTCAAGATACCATCGATCAATTGTATTAAGATTAGGAAAGTTGAATCATTCACACTAGAAAAGATCGTGTTTCCATTTTAATGCATCTTGAGGGTTAAAAAATTTGTTGCGCACAAAACAAACGCAGGACTAACAAGTAGCGTCCACGGTTTTATTTTTCACAATTTCTTTGTAAAATTTACGATGGCTCCACAATAACAAAACAGCAGATTTAAAAAAGTTGGAAAAGTAAAATTGATTGGACAGCCCTTGCCACCCAATTAATTTAGCATATGTAGGATACAGAGGTGGAAAAACATATATTTTTTAGAAAAACTTCGATGTTTTTTTCATCGATGTTTTTTGTTTAAGCCAGTGGTCCACACCACTACAGTCAAATGCCAACATTGCATTTGTATGAGTGAAACTTAACCACTCTATTACAAAATATGAGAAAAATAGCTAAAATATAACTGTCATATGTTGAGGTGGAGAAACATCGATGTTTTTGTCACCTCATTAAAGTAAGGAAAAAAATTTTACTTATTTTTTCAGGAAATTATTTTTTCTGTTTTCTTGAAAACATCGATCTTTTTATGAAAACATCGAAAAACTTCGATGTTTTTTTCCACCGATGTTTATTATTTAAACATCGAAAAATATCGATGTCCGCAAACATTGAAGTTTCTCCACCTCTAGTAATATGGCAAAAAAAAATACCAAAACCTAAAAACTAGCTATTTAACGCTAAAAAAGGCTAAATCTAGCCACACAATTTCAATTTGTCTGCACTGATTCTTCTGTTCTCTTCTGTGCATACTGTGCGTGAGCGGCAGCGACGCCGACTGAGAACAATCCTATCCCGCGGGATAGGGCCGTGCTGACCACTTGTTTAAACCAACAATGTTAAAAAAAAAAAAAAATGCTCCAACATAAATTTAAAATTTCTTCTCTTACGATACAGGTGTGCCAAAAGCATTGATGTTTCCCCACAAAACATCGATGTTCCAAAACATTTTAAAAACATCTACCTTTTCATAAAAAAAATATAGAACCTCAGGAAAAACAATTAAGTATGCAAAAGCCGAGTCTAAGATTTTAGAATCAGATAAAGTTATATTAATTAAATTGGTAGAGGTGAATACCATTAAGCCTAGTACGCAGGCAGTAAGACAGTTCGCAACCCGAAAAAGATTTATTCTTTTTCCAGTGTGACCGCTTCTTAAAACGCTCTTCGGCATTTTTGGGAGGTAAATGATGCGGTCATACCAATCTTAAATCAGCTGTTTTATATTTACAATTATTTATTTTATATTTGAAAGAAAATTCGCACAGGCTTGTAGTTTGTTTTGGAACCGCCTCTTTTTCTCCCTATTACTTGTCCAACATTCTTTCCTGGATCGACGAAAAGGACAAGGGCTGCTCTACCGGCTGCTGCTGGTGATTCGGTTCTGTCCATTGCGGTACATGTCCTTTTCCAGCTTGGCAATGAAGTTTTTGTCCACCCAGACACTGCTCTCAGCAGCTGCGGCCTCTGTATGTACTTTTCGAGCTCGGCAATAAAGGATTTATCCAGCCAGACACTGCTCTAAGCAGCAGCGGGCGGTGCCCGTCGCCTCTGACCCCTTCATCTCAGTCACCGAGCGTGATATCTCATGGTGCCCATCAAAGCCATAACCAAAAATGACATCGAGGGTTCTATTTCTTTCCATGCCTTTATTTATGTTGCCCAAATCCCTTATTATTGAATTTGCCTCTACCAATTTAACTACTATAACGTTATCTGCTCTTCTAAACTCCTGGACTCGGCTTTTGAATACATTATTGTGTTTGGCGGGAACTATATTTTTGAAATGTGCGAAGAAGCAGTATGAGAGAGTGAGAGACCAATAGTCGAGAACGACCAGTTTTATCAATTTTTTATTCTGTTCGTCCCCCCGCTCTAGAAATACCAAAAGTCTGTTTCTGGTATTTTCTAGTATGTTGTTCGTTTGTCTGCGTACCGGCCTTTAAAACAGCGCTGCCGAACAGTGTTTCTCGACAATATACCTCTCGCTCTCTCTCACTGCTTAGAAACGCTGTTCGCATGTCTGAGTACGGAGCTTTAATATAAAACCTTTGCATAAATAAAGGCCCCGAAGGAAACATTTGCCTCGATGACAAATTTGGTTATGACTTTCCTAAGCACGATGAGATATCATTAATATGAAGGCATCAGAGGCGACGGCCACCGTCCCGAAACTGCAAGGCTGTAGAAGTGCCTTGTCTTACAAATGGATTATATTGTTAACATAAAACAACTGATTTTAAATACGTATGACCGCATTACTTGCCTCCCAATAATGCCAAAGAACGTTTTAAAATCGCGGTCACACTCAAAAGATTAAATCTGTTTGGGGTTGCAAAGTGTTTTACCGTCTGAGTACTAGGCTCAGTGTTGCCAGGGGATGGTCGGCAGAATAAGCTAGATTTCTCACAAATAAGTAAAAATAAGGTACAAATAAGAAGGAAAGCTAACTTCGCTTCACTGTGTCGTATGGCAAAATATAATGCCCTCTGCAAGGGTAAAATAAAAAAAATGCTTGAAAACAAGCTCCACCAAAATAAAACTATGGTAATTTGAGGTTGTTTAAGTTTTTCATTTAAATTAAATTGATTATAAATTCGTCGATGTCATATTTCCTTCCTTATTTAAATATCAAATAAAAACACCTCTTAACGAGGTGAGATTAAAGTGACGATGGCACATTCAACTCAAAAATTTTCTGATACCAAATTTTGTGACGATTAATAGTTATTTAAACAAAAATTTTTAAGAAGAGTTTAATTAGTTTCAAAATCGGCACTTAGCTGAAAAATTAAAAAAGGCAAAACAGGCAGCGTGCCGGTTTTGAAACTAATCAAAAACTTTTTAAATATTTTTGTTTAAATAACTATTAATCGTCACAAAATTTCGTATCAGAAATTTTTTGAGTTGAATGTGCCATCGTCACTTTAATCTCACCTGGTTAAGAGGTGTTTTTATTTGATATCAGAAGTTTTTTAAATGACATATGTATGTATGTACATACATAGGACTCCCATTGTTGTTATAAGTTTTTGTTTGAAAAAAAATGCATATAAGAAGCTATATGGGATCATTGCTACTAATTTTGATGAGAAAGTGAATTTCCGGAGATATGTATGTGTTGTACCCCGAAATATCTTAAGGACTATACGGCCTGAAGAGACCAAAAACCGTAGAACCATTTAAAACAAAAGTTTTTAATCCTAAAAAAGAAAAATAATTTTAATTCTAAATTCTTAATTATAATATTTCGAAAAATTTTGTCAGGGCGAAGTTATTATCATATTAAAATACTTTTTCAGCGACATATAGCACGTTTCTGTAGCTTTAGTACATCAAAAGATATTGGGGGCGAGAAATTGCCTGTTTTCCCGTCAAAATAGTGAAAAACGCAACAATTAGATTAAATTAAAAAAAAAAGAATTTAACGATTTCTTTTAAATTTAAATTATATTAAATTTTCTTCGATGGTTTTAAATTTTATTGCATTGTGCACGTCTCTATATGACTCTACGTGATTTTTTTCATAAATGTATATATAGTGCATGTAAAAGGTTGGGTATATGGGATCTTTGTTACTAATTTTAATGAGTAATATCTCGAGAAAGCGAATTTTTCCAGATATGTGTTGTATACCAAAAGTTGAGCAATCTCAAGGGCTATATGGCCTTAAGTGACTATTAAAATCGTTAGAGCCATTTTTAAAAAAATTTCTAAGACTTAAAAAAAAAAAATTTAATTATAAATTCTTAAATATTAGAATTAGATAAATTATGTCAAGGCAAAGCTATTATCATTTCAAAATAGCTTTCAAACAACATATAGCACGTTTCTGTAGCTTTAGTTGTTTAGTAGTTATGGGCGCGGGAAATCTAGCTTTTTTAGCTGTTTTCCCGCCAAACTAGCGGGAAACCCAAAAAGTCGTAGAACAAAAAATGTTCAGCTCGAGCTGTTTAATAAAATAAAAGTAGTTCCAGGACTCTAAAACAAAAAAATCGACAGACAGAAAGACAGACAAACAACAGGACAAACGTTTTCATTTCGGAAAGGCCGTTAAAATCTTGTTTATTGAATATCTTTTGAACGGAGTATCGGATCAGGATGATCGAGGTGTCATTCGACGAAAATTTAAATCTAGATCACAACATTTTGGGAATTTGGGGATTTTTGCTCCACCGGCCCCAATAGCTACAATTTTTAAAATTTTCAATTTTGGACTTTCACTTCCATTTATCCTAAGATAATCCGTTTTTGAAAAATCTTAGTATGCAGTTTCAATGAGGTTTACAATACCTTTCGATCAAGAAATAAATAGGTCTGATCGGACTATCGTAGCAGATTTTCAATTCTACGGCTGTAAATAGTAGTCTCCATGCGCACCACAGTCTCGGTGCTCATCGTCACTACGTGGACTGCCGTCCTCAGTGATTTATCATTTTTTTGTATGAGCATGAGGTATTTTTGCGCCAAATTGTATGTGTGCCTGCGCAATCCATATCTAAAAAAAAAACATGTTTAGGAAATAAATCCTTTTGTTTAAAAAAAAAAAGAAAACCTAATGCTTAAAATTGCATTTAAAGTTTTAAAGTACATTTTGTTGCGCAATTTGGTTTTTACTATGTTCATCTGACTAAAAACACGTTCAACTTCTGCATTTGATCACGGCAATGATAACAATTGAATGGCAAATAATGCAGGGGACTAAAGGTGGTTTGCTCAACGTTCCTTTTTTCAACTATCGCACGAGAATCACGAAAAGCAGAAAAGGTGTTTCTACTAGGAAAAAGTTCTTTTTAGCACTCTCTTGAAGGGAAACAGCTGTTTTTTGTTTTGGTATTGATTTGGCGGAAAATTAAATTAAATTCAATATTCAAAACAATGTTAACTAATATTAAAAATGATAGAGCTAGACTTAATTTTCTATATGCGGCTAAGTAGCAATACAGATTTTGTTGTTCCGCCAGCCAGCCGTTCGACTGGAGACATAAAACTTGCAGGAACCACTGCAGCCCACTGGAATCTTTTAACCTGGAGACTACCAACTCGGAGGCAGACGCATCAACCATTCTCTCGAGAATTCACATAACCTTGCTTTGCCCAAGGAGGAGTAAGTGGAGGAGGTCCTGCCCCCGGCGGAGAAGGGCGACTTCGCGTATCGGTCCACGCCACCGACCCGGCTCCAGTGCAGGCTCCGCCGCCGGTTTCGTTAGAACATGACGATGAGGCATATTGGCAGAAGTGAGAGAATCCCTGCGCACCGCAGCCGACGCCACCGACGCCTTCTGCCCACAGGTCTCAGCTATCTGAAGCTGTCCGCTTTCAAGCAGAAGAAGGCTATTGCCAAGCCCAAGTAGAGTCTTACAAGAAGTTGGAGAGAAAGGGGGCGTCTAGGAAGAGACAAGGACGAGCGCCAACGTAACGTAGGAGGAGGCGGTGGCCGCCAGGCAGCATCTACTGAGTAGATGCCAGCTATGATCGTTCGTAGGTGTAATAGTCAGTTCATTCAACAGATCGCTAAACGAAATGTGTACATATTAAATGCTAATTAGTTTAACAGCATAAAGGAAGTCATTAATTTTTTCCATATTTATTCCGTAAAGCTCCGTACTCATTCATGCGACCAGCGTTTCTAAGCAGTGAGAGAGAGCGAGAGGACAATAGTCGAGAAACACTTTTCTGCAGCGCTGTTTTAAATTCCGATACGCAGGCGAACGAACAAAATACTAGAAAATACCAGGAAAAGATTCTTAGTATTTCTAGAGCGGGGGGACGAACAGAATAAAAATGTATAAAACAGGTCGTTCTCGACTATTGCTCTCTCACTCTCTCACTATGCAAAAGCCGAGTCCAGGAGTTTAGAAGAGCAGATAAAGTTATAGTAATTAAATTGGTAGAGGCAAATTCAATAATAAGGGATTTTGGCAATATTAAACATTTGCATACATAAAGGCCTGAAAGGAAATAGGTCCCTCGATGTCATATTTGGTTATGACTTTGATGAGCACTATGAGATGTCACGCTCGATGACTGAGATGAAGGCGTCAGAGGAGTGTCTGGCTGGACAAAACCTTCACTGCCAAGCTGGAAAACGACATGTTCAGCAATCGACAGAACCGGGCGCAAGAGCAGTACCAACTCTAACCAAATGTATGCCAGCAAAGATATGGTGTATAGTACAATCAGAGTCACGCATCCATCAAGAACGAAGTAACTTTGAATAATTTCACCAGTCCAACAATTTGGTGATAGCAGGAGTAGCTGCGGCAACCACCGCCACCACCCAGATGGTGGTTAATTCCATTTGGTAAAAACAGAATAACCAGCAGCAGCCGGTAGAGCGGCCCTTGTCCTCGTTGTCGATCCAGGAAATAATGTTGGACAAGTATTAGGGAGAAAAAGAGGCGGTTGTGCATGGTCGAGAGAATCTGGGCGACGCACAGTAGCGCCTTTTCTCATTTTGCGTTGCTAAAATCGTAACTTTTGAACCAAATAAGATAATCAAATAATTTAAACGGCATTTTACAGGTAAATGTTGTAAAATTTGTATATGTATTGGACATTATGCCACGCCCACCCATTCGCCTTTTTATAGGGTATCAAAGTGAAAAAATCTATTTTATTCAATGAAAACAATTTTTTAAAAACATTTTTTATTTAATTTTTTATCTTTATTTTTATGTTTTTGCTTAAATAAAAATAATTTGAAAACTTAAAAAAATATTTAACATTTTTTTTTCTTTAATTTTTTTTTTTCTATTATATTTTCTAGTATATTTTTTTGTATGTATTACCTTGAATCGGTATTTTGGTATATTTTACCCTGAGTTGTTTTAGTTTATTGCATTGCATTTCTGCAGCGTGCTGCAGCAGATGTAAGTTGATTCTGGTCCAGAAAAGATCAACGAAGGTTTTGTATGTAGTGTGTATGAGTGCCGAGCCGTGCCAAAAAAGATATAGACTACTTTAGCCAGAAAAAAGTGAAAAAAATTGACCCCTGGCAGGTAGCGATTTACCTGTACAAGCCCAAACCCAATTCTGATTTGTTTTGGGTCAGTTTACAGTTTATGAATGTATCTGTTATTTAAAGTAAAAATCATGAGGTTAGGTAATCTATTTTTTGTGTAATATTACCTGAAAGTCAACCAATTTTCCCTTTTTTTTTTGTATGATGCAAAAATGGAAACAAAGTTCGACTTTGAAGGCTCATATCTTCTACAAAAAAAATTTTAAAATTGATTTTATTGGAAATTCTGAATCGATGGGAAATTTCCTGTCGAATAAGTATGGTTTAAATCGTTTTTGCGACTACGACTTTTTTGATTTTAGCAACGGCTTTTGTTCGAGAGGCGCTACTGTGCGACGTTAAACTTTGCGCGCAATATAAGAACGGCGCTAGCTAGTCAGATTTACAAACAGATCTTAATAACTTTCAAAAATGGTGTACTGCAAACTAATTAAACCTAAATGGCTCCAAATACAAGCTCATGACATTCTCACGTATCTCTTCCAAGCTTGCGACCTATACGCTGAACTGCTGCTCTCTGGAAAGGATCATTCTAATTGACGATTTGGGTATCCTCCTAGATCCTAAATTGAGGTTTATTGATTGTGAATATTGTGAATAAAGTCAGGGGTGTACTTGGATTCTCTAAGCGGTGGTCGAAGGAATTGGATGACCACTAAATCACGAAGAATTTATACATTTCAATAGGAAAGGATAGGAAGGTTAGACGGCTCCACAGAAATCAAGTACACCCAGTGACCGTTTTTTCCATTGTGATTTTTGAATTTAGAAACAGGGAAAATTGCTAGGAATGGGAGGTCTATAGGTAGTTGAAAGGAGAACAGGATTCTTTTGTCTGGGCCCTACTAGCCAGCTTTGTTACGAACCACCCGGTTGACTCCAGAAAAAGAGCCAAATTATCAGGCGCACATTCCCCAGACTGCCCAATTCGTCGTGGAAGGGTCTATCCAGTAAATAGGTTATCCTTCTAAGAAGTTCGGGGCAGTCAGAGAGGAGGTGTTGGAAGCTCACTTTTTCTTCTTGATTCCAGCA